>CADEHL010001255.1:35000-87500 GCA_902827135.1 Harpagifer antarcticus | reverse complement strand
GTGGGTACCTTTCATTGGAAACTCCCACTCACTGTGGAAGGGAATTCAGGATGTACGTCATGTGTCTCCATCAAGGAGATCTTATCCGTCACATTCACCTGCTCTAATGTGTCACTGCAGTAGATTGCAGATTAAGTACACAAATTACGTTTGCACACGTTACTAATAATTAAAAAAAACACACTAAGTAGTAGTGTCTCTACTTTAAGTACACTATGGTAACACAATTGTTTTAATTCTGAATTGCAGAAGGGGTATATTGCACATGTGTGTTTATTGCACAGCCGTGTATCTGTTTGAGTGCACTTGAGTGTGTCCATGTGGTGTGTGTGTGAGTGTGTGTGCCCAGTTGGCTGAGCTCAGGTGTGCATGGTTCCTGTGGAAGGACAGGGGGGTGGGGGGGGGTACCTCTGTCCCCCTGTCCCCCGCTAGATGCGTTGATTAGTTTGGCCCAGGCTGAGCCAGAAGGCATGCTGGGAACTCAGCGAACTGTACCAAAGAGACGTGGAGCTGAACCTGTGTTAACAGAACATGGAGACCTGCTGAGAAACAGCACGAGGACACAGAGGGGCTACGCTCTGAGGGCGAGGAAGTCTTTGGTTCTTTGTATTTAGCTTGGCCTATACTTATACACAATACAATACAGATTTATTTATAAAGCACTTTAAAACCTCCAGATCAAAGTGCTGTACAGTCAAATAAACAAACACAAACATACAAACACATCACACAGCACAGCTCACACACCATAACAAGAAAAACAATAGACAATTTAAAAGCAATAAAAGCAACAATCTAAAATATAGGAGAATAGGTGGTTTAAAAGCAGACCGTGTGGAGGCCTGTCTGATGTGCAGGGCAGATCATTCCACCGTGTGGGAGCCGCGACAGAGAAAGAATATAATATTAATCTACTGTGTATGTACATGTGCTCATCAATGTCATGCTTTGCCAAGGTTGCGAATCAAGTGAAGCGATAGGAAGCATTGCTACATCATAGCTTCCTTCCTATTTGAAAATGTCGTGCATATTATGCATAACATTTCTAGTTCACCAGGGGTCCTGTTATGCTAATTGTTCAGGTTCATATTTGGATATAGTGTCTCTACTTTAAAGAGTCCTCTCCTGCTGATGTTCAGGTGTATATCAGTATGTAGTGTCTCTACTTTAAAGAGTCCTCTCCTGCTGATGTTCAGGTGTATATTAGTATGTAGTGTCTCTACTTTAAAGAGTCCTCTCCTGCTGATGTTCAGGTGTATATCAGTATGTAGTGTCTCTACTTTAAAGAGTCCTCTCCTGCTGATGTTCAGGTGTATATTAGTAGTGTCTCTACTTTAAAGAGTCCTCTCCTGCTGATGTTCAGGTGTATATCAGTATGCAGTGTCTCTACTTTAAAGAGTCCTCTCCTGCTGATGTTCAGGTGTATATCAGTAGTGTCTCTACTTTAAAGAGTCCTCTCCTGCTGATGTTCAGGTGTATATCAGTAGTGTCTCTACTTTAAAGAGTCCTCTCCTGCTGATGTTCAAGTGTATATCAGTATGTAGTGTCTCTACTTTAAAGAGTCCTCTCCTGCTGATGTTCAGGTGTATATCAGTATGTAGTGTCTCTACTTTAAAGAGTCCTCTCCTGCTGATGTTCAGGTGTATATCAGTATGTAGTGTCTCTACTTTAAAGAGTCCTCTCCTGCTGATGTTCAGGTGTATATCAGTATGTAGTGTCTCTACTTTAAAGAGTCCTCTCCTGCTGATGTTCAGGTGTATATCAGTATGTAGTGTCTCTACTTTAAAGAGTCCTCTCCTGCTGATGTTCAAGTGTATATCAGTATGTAGTGTCTCTACTTTAAAGAGTCCTCTCCTGCTGATGTTCAAGTGTATATCAGTATGTAGTGTCTCTACTTTAAAAAGAACTTTCCTGCTGATGTTCAGGTGTATATCAGTATGTAGTGTCTCTACTTTAAAGAGTCCTCTCCTGCTGATGTTCAGGTGTATATCAGTATGTAGTGTCTCTACTTTAAAGAGTCCTCTCCTGCTGATGTTCAAGTGTATATCAGTATGTAGTGTCTCTACTTTAAAGAGTCCTCTCCTGCTGATGTTCAAGTGTATATCAGTATGTAGTGTCTCTACTTTAAAAAGAACTTTCCTGCTGATGTTCAGGTGTATATCAGTATGTAGTGTCTCTACTTAAAGAGTCCTCTCCTGCTGATGTTCAGGTGTATATCAGTATGTAGTGTCTCTACTTTAAAGAGTCCTCTCCTGCTGATGTTCAGGTGTATATCAGTATGTAGTGTCTCTACTTTAAAGAGTCCTCTCCTGCTGATGTTCAAGTGTATATCAGTATGTAGTGTCTCTACTTTAAAAAGAACTTTCCTGCTGATGTTCAGGTGTATATCAGTATGTAGTGTCTCTACTTTAAAGAGTCCTCTCTTTAATGTTCAAAAAGCTCTTTATTTTTCTCATACGTGCTGCAGCACCTCTTTTCACCCTCTGTCTGAAACCAGAGCCCAGTCTGCTCTGATTGGTGAGCTGGCCGGCTCTGTTGTGGTTGGTTAACTGCTCGGAGATATCCCGTCCCTTAGCCTATCACGTACAATCAAGCGCTAGCAAGTGTTACATAGTACATTCAGGCCGGGGGGGGGGAGAGAAACTGCCTCTGGAGGGAAGACTGGGATGTTAATAATAATGGATTACATTTTTTAATTAGAGCGCTTTTACAGGTGCTCAAAGCGCTTTACAATTACATATTACACATATTAGACCTGTAAATGTCAACACTGTGGACATTACGCTCCGGGAGCAAATGCGGTCTAGAGTGTCTGACTCAAGGACACAACGGCCTGACACAGTGGCGGCCGAGGGGGGTGTCGAACTGGAGTTCACCAACGCCCCTTGAGCTGATGATCAACGCTCTAACCACCCTAGTTAGCCTTCGCAGACCATTTGCACAAAAACACAACACAGGGGTGCCTAACCAGTTGATCGAGATGTGTCTACAAATAGCACAACAACATTCTGTTTTATCATTAATGTCCTATAACATAATCTTCCTGTGCCAGAATAATGCAGTTGAACGCATCAAAGCTTTGTGATTGGCCGGCGTGACCCCATGTGTGGGGCGTGGCTGGTGGGCAGTGGGCAGTGCACTAGTTCGCTGACGTTGTCAGTGTCAACAGGAGTGACAGTCCGCACACACACAAGACCGCAATTATGGCAGAAGCAAAAAAGCCCAAAATATATAACTTTCACTCCGAGTGGGAGGATGATTATTTGTGTATCTATTCCAATTCAAAGTCCATCTGTCTCATCTGCAATGCGAGCGTGGCTTTATCGAAGAAGGGTCATTTAGGAGCGGCATTTCAAAACAGTGCACAAACGCTACGAGACGGAATTCCCTCCTAATTCTGCCCTACGCTCCCAAAAGGGGAGGAGCCTGAAAGGACCGCGAAATGCACAGCAGCCCATTTTCACCAGGCCCAACAACAAGAGCAAGGCTGCTCCATAGCATCTCATCGGGTCAGAGCAAGGCTGCTACCATAGCATCTCATCGGGTCAGAGCAAGGCTGCTACCATAGCATCTCATCGGGTCAGAGCAAGGCTGCTACCAGAGCATCTCATCGTGTCAGAGCAACGATGCTACCATAGCATCTCATCGGGTCAGAGCAAGGCTGCTACCAGAGCATCTCATCGTGTCAGAGCAACGATACTACCATAGCATCTCATCGGGTCAGAGCAAGGCTGCTACCAGAGCATCTCATCGTGTCAGAGCAACGATGCTACCATAGCATCTCATCGGGTCAGAGCAAGGCTGCTACCAGAGCATCTCATCGGGTCAGAGCAAGGCTGCTACCAGAGCATCTCATCGTGTCAGAGCAAGGCTGCTACCAGAGCATCTCATCGGGTCAGAGCAAGGCTGCTGCCAGAGCATCTCATCGTGTCAGTCACGTTCTGGCGAAACACATGAAGTCTTTCAAAGACGGCAAAGTTGTGAAAGAAGCATTCCTGGAGGCTGCCGACGCGCTTTTGGGGACAGTCAAAATAACAGAAGCATTTCAACAGGTTTTTGATATAATAAAAACTCAAGTTAGATACCGTTATTAATCAGCTGTAAGTTTTAGTTTGTTTGAACTTATGCATTATAATTATTGTACAAAATGGTATAAGAATGCAAACTTAAATTGATTATAGTCTATTATCAATTCAGGTTAAGAAACTAGTGTTGCTAGGATCCTATTTTAAAGGCATTTCTTTTTATACTCTAATAAAATGCAACAAAAAAAGGGTTTGATTCTATTAATTTTGTCTTTTTTATTGCACGTTGACGGCAGATTCCTGTGTAGCTTCAGATCTGAATTGTCTTATTAGTAAGCCTAAATTATACTTTTGTAGCAACACTATTTTTATATAATGGCAAAGAAAGGGTTCGGAGTCTTTTCCTTTTCCCTGTGTCATATGTGGCAGCACTGTTCAATGTTTCTTGAAAACATGACCCACTGTAGTGACGTGTGAATACACTCCAACTCTGTATCAACAACACTGTTGTGTAACTTCAGTTAAATACTTGTGTGTGTGTAGTTTAGAAAGAGGTAAGATAAAGGATCTGCAGTATTTTATGAAGTATTCATCGTACAAAGGTCAGTGTTATACAAGTAGAAGTGTGTATTTACCTGGTAGTAGGCTGTCAGTAATGGCTACGCCTCTCTATTTGGACTGGTAGATCTCGGCAGACTGGCAACTTTAAAAGTAGCTCTCGGTTCAAAAAAGGTTGGGCACCCCTGATCTAGACGGAAGGGGAAACCCCAAAAAGCAGAACAGGGCCTCTTTAACTGCACCAGCAGCAGAAAGTGATGGAGAGACAGGGGCCGAACAGAATCAGAAAGAGAGAGATAAGCAGAATTAAGACAGAGTGGGACAGTGAGAGCCTTGAAGGAGGCGAACGGTAGAGAAGGACGGATAAATATAGGAATGTCAGGATGGATGGAGGGAAGAAGAAAAGGAGCGAAGGAGGGATCCTGCAGCACCTGTGATGGATGAGCTTTAGCTCAGGTGTGACGGCGGGACCAAATTAAATCACTGTGCAGACAGCAATGAACGAGAGACAAGGTTATCACTTTCCCTCCCCCCCTCCTCTCTCTGTGCCTCCCTCAGCCTCTGTCCTCACTCCACTATCATCAGCCTTCAGTCTGGAGAGAGTCATGTCAGACACATTTCAATCATGTACTCTGGGAGCCTGATTTATGAAATCACTTAAAGGCGCTCAATGCTTTGATAGGTACATGAGACACAATATTCCTAAAGCGGTACTAAAAAGAAGTCTTGAGTTCATTGTCAAATTCCAGTCAGAAATACAGGATCCTCTGTGGTTCCTGCGGTACATTTTACAGTATGTGGTTGTGCCTTTTTGGGGGTCAGTTCAAAGCTAGATTAGGAACGTGTTTGGGATACATATACAACCCTAAATCCTTATTATTTGGTTCTGGGACTTTGATCATTTGGGTCCAAAGAATTTTCCTTCCCCTAGAGTTGTTGGGCTCCAAGGCCATTGGCTGTGTTGTCCACTTGTTAATCCAGCCATGGTTAAACTCAACTGTTGAGCCAACTTGAACCTTGAAAAGGTTTATAAATATAAGGAAACTTCCCTGAAAACAGAAAAAAATATTGTTTATGGTCTAACCCTAACCCTTATCGTCAATAACTTATAGAAAAGGGTGGGTAAGTGGACCTTGAATGGAGATTATATTTTCAAATACTGCTAACCCTAACTTTTAACGAGAAATCCCGAAATGAATGGAAAATTCTAACATTTAGATTTCTACAAAAGCTGTTCCTATATTGTGAAAAGCTTCCGAGCAAATGACTATTTACACCTTGATTGGAGTTACTTTTGTAAAAACTTGGACCTAAAAGTGTTCAGAAAAATTGAAACTTGCCTGAAAACCGAATACAAATACTGTATATGGGCAATAATAAATTTACTTGCACTATATGTTTCTGTTGCACTGTTGGAGAAGCCTGTGACCTAAGATTTTCATCGAGATAACTACTCTGTAGCTATGTTCGACAAATAGAGATCCTTGAACCTTGAATAACTTCTAGAACAGGCGATTTACTGGACCTAAAATGGAGATTATTTTGTGAAGTGCTGCTAACTAAAAAAAAACAGATTCAGAGACAACTTCATCACGCAGGCAATAAGACTGTTAAACAATGAACTGCTGCAACTATTTCATAACATTCATCTGCTACTTAGTACTTATTATCTAATATATCATTCCAATAGCTTATATATAGACTTGTATTCCACTATTCCACTTTTTCTCTCTCACTTTTTTAAAACTATTTTTCTTTTTGTATTACTTTTAATATAGTATATTTTAATATTGTCTGTTTATCTGTATTATTGTGTTGCCTTGTTGGAGAAGCCTGTGACCTAAGATTTTCAACGACATAATTACTCTGGAGCTATGTTAGTTTGACAATAAAGAACCTTGATCCTTGAGCCTAAGCCTAACCCTAAACCTAACCCATGGACACGAAATTCCAAAATAGCTTAAAATATTCCAACGCTGTGGTCTAATGTGGTCACAATCTCAAGAACAAATGACTAGTTTAACCTTAACTGGAGTTAGTTTTGTCAAATAATAGAATCTTGCCTAAAAGTAACTTCTAGAACGGGTGATTAACTGGACCTAAAATGGACATTATTTGAAGTATTGCTAACCCTAACCCTTGAGCGAGAAATCGCTAAATAGCTTAACTTGTTAAGCCCCATTCCCCATATTATATGTGAAAAATCGCAACATTTGCAAAAAACAACATCTGAGGCTTCTTAACATTTAAAAACCTATGAATGTGTCATACCCACTTAACGGGAAGACACTCAGCTATTAGACAATATTAACCATTTTTAGCAAAACGAAACATAAGAGTAATAACAAAGGCTCTGAATTAGCCCTGAACGAAAAAATGCTAACACACTTAGCACCCTTAAAATACCATTATTACTTATCGTATCTGCACAAACAAGATATCGATTAGCAAGCTGAGATTCCACAGATTCTACTGGTATTGATATCATTACTGACCGATCCGAACTCGCGACATGAGAAGCTAACAAAGACATCACACCACGTAGCATTAGGTAGCCAACATGGCAATATGTCTTACCTTTGTTGTTCTCTGATCAAAAGTTGTCTTCAATGGCATTAAAACGATAAAGCTCATCCATAGGTTAATCCAATGTGTCTGTGTCACTTTGAAATGATTTCTGATAATCCATCAGCAATAAACCTAGTTTTCAGTTTTCAGATTTCAGAGTGTAAGATGTCACTTGTTTTGCATCAATCTTGATACAGGGTACTTATCAGAGGTGTGGACTCGAGTCACATGACTTGGACTCGAGTCAGACTCGAGTCACCAATTTGATGACTTGAGACTCGACTTGACAAAATCACAAAACACTTGCAACTCGACTTGGATTTGAACACCAATGACTCGGGACTTGACTTGGACTTGAGCCTTCTGACTTGAGATGACTTGATACTTTAATTCAGAGGTCTCCAACACGCCGATCGCGAGCTGCCGCTAGAAGAGCAGACTCCCGTCGGGGAGAGCAGAATCTTCAGCCGCTGTAACTCTTGCTGAGAATCCTTGCAGGCAGGGGCGGGTCTTTATTTAGCTGGCCCACCATGCGGCCAATCATATGCGAGGACACACTAGGATCATTTGTGAAAGAAGGGTGGGGGGCACAGCAGGTGTAGTGGTACAGGCCAGCTGCACAGAGCGACGGGGAGACGGATTTAAATGCAAGCGCGTCGGAAAAAGTCAAGAAATGTTACTCAAGTAAAAGTAGAAAAGTATTAGCATCAAAATATACTTAAAGTACCTGCAGAGGGATCTAGATGCAGGTGTTCTCTTCCCAATAGAGACTGTGCCTGGCTGCACATTATCCCTTGCAGATTGTGGGTCCCTTACAACATGTTGTACACAGTGGAAATAAACATTCTGGTCACCTCAACATCAGGGATCTTAAACTCCTTCTGAATCAAACCGTCACGGTAGCCTTACTTTACTGATCCCTCTTAAAATAGAAACACACACGTTACTTTACCAGCAGAAAGAAAATGGATTATTAAATTATTAATGTGACTAATAAAGAGCAGTTTGATTATTAAGTATTATTCTGTTGATCGATGTCATTACATTTGGTGAAAAGCACATAGTGACTTGTTTAAGACTCGCTTTGTCAAAGTTTAGGACTTGGACTTGACTTGAACTTGCCCATCCTGACTTGAGACTCGACTTGGACTTGCAAAACAATAACTTGGTCCCACCTCTGGTACTTATTATATGTTATAGTCTACTATCCCATCATTCAAGGGTGCTTTTCACGATAAGTAATGGTTTCTTTTTGGACGGACACTATCATTTACATTGTTTTACTATGTTCAATCTGAATTTACTTTAAAATAAAAAAGGTCTATATCGATTCTGACTCTTTTACATCCAACTCAGAGGTTTATCCTTGCTTTGAGAAAACAGATTATTAATTTACCCCTTTTAGAAGATACAGTCATTTGTTCTGGGAATGTCATTTTCGAGCCTGAGACCTGAAAAACAGGTTTAACAGGTTAAATGAATTGAAAAATACAACATTTAGATTCCTTTGAAGACAGTTGTAATACGGTCAAATGCTCCAGAACAAATAGCCAATAGGTGAACCTCGACTGAAGTTAGTTTTGTCGCAAACTGTACTCATTATATACGTGTGTCTTTCTGTGAAATATACATGAAGGATAAGAGGGAACAGTGGCTACAGGAGTACGTACTGTATTCCCTTTCCATCATCATCATTCCATTTCCATTAATTCCCCTCCATATAATTAGCATGCACGACATTCAGCGCATGGCAGGGCGATGGGAGCACTGAAGGGAAACGCTTTGTCTCTTCCTGCTAAATACAGACGTGTTGACAGAGGAGGCTCCTTAAATGGCGACTGTTCCCTGACCTCTGACCTTTCCCCTTTGACCATCCCTGTGGCCAGACATAATGATCCGCCGCCGCCATGTTGGTGTTGACATCCAGGTCCCCTTGTCACAGGGTCACACGGACAAAGACTGGCTTGTATCGGAGCACAATGGAGAATGGTTCAGATTGTGAGGAGTTGTGACTTGAAACTTTAAAAAGATGGATGTTTAGATAGGATGGAGGAGGAAGGACCAAACAAGGGCAAGGGAAAGGAGACATGTTTTCGGTATGTATTTATGATTTCTTTGTCTGGCATATACCAGGACAGTGTTAATTATTGTCGTTTTTAGTATGTATTGGAATAACATCCATAAACATTCATCTGTTTGCATCTTGCTAATTATTTATCTGATACATCATATTCCATGTACTTGTACATAGACTCTTGTTGCACTATTTCAATTGTATTTGTAGTTACTTATTGCATAATTGTATCTGTTTTATCTGTTCTATGTCCTACATGTTGCACTGTTGGGAGTTTCTCATTGAAATATCTACACTGTGGCTAATGTACAGATGACAATAAAGCATTTAACTGACTGTCCTTCCCCAATGTGACGTCATGTCAGTCAATGTCCTTTGTCTTTGATTATTTATGTTTGCATTATCCCATTTGCATTTGTTGTTGTTTTGGAGATCTTTAAATGTAGAAAAATAATTAAAACACTGGTGAAATAAAGTAATAGATAGATAGATAGATAGATATATAGATAGATAGATAGATAGATAGATAGATAGATAGATAGATAGATAGATAGATAGATGGATAGATGGATAGATAGATAGATAGATAGATAGATAGATAGATAGATGGATAGATGGATGGATAGATAGATAGATGGATAGATAGATTGATATAGATAGATAGAGATAGATATATGTAGAGAGATAGATAGATAGAGATAGATAGATGTAGAGAGAGAGATAGATGGATAGACAGATAGAGAGATATAGATAGATGTAGAGAGATAGATAGATAGATAGAGAGAGATAGATAGATAGATGGATGGATAGATTGATAGATAGATAGATAGATGGATAGATAGATTGATATAGATAGATGTAGAGAGATAGACAGATAGATAGATAGACAGATAGAGAGATAGATGGATAGATAGATTGATAGATAGATAGATAGATGGATAGATAGATTGATATAGATAGATGTAGAGAGATAGACAGATAGATAGATAGACAGATAGATAGATAGATAGATAGACAGATGGATAGATAGATAGATGTATAGATAGAGATAGATAGATGTAGAGAGATAGATAGAGATAGATAGATATAGAGAGAGATAGATAGATAGATACTTTATTGATCCCAACATTCTTTCAAATGGTAGGAGCGAAGAGGCAAGAACTGCAACAAAGGTCCCAAGGCCACAATTGAACGTTAGACAGTACTCTCTGTAACTATTTTCCCACCAAGTTGCTCTGTAAAAATGTATTTCTGGGAATTGGAAAACAGCTTTTGACTGACTTCAACCCAGAAGCATCTAATCTTTCTCCCTTTGTGGGAAAATGTGAACATTTGCGTCATTTTCTTCACGGTCACCGTAAACACTCTCAGTTGTTTTCACTTCAGACGAAAAACATAATACAAGAAACGTCATGTCCAGGCTTAGACTGCAGGGATCATTGTTTCCATTAAGTAGACGAT
Source organism: Harpagifer antarcticus (assembly GCA_902827135.1). Taxonomy (NCBI): domain Eukaryota; kingdom Metazoa; phylum Chordata; class Actinopteri; order Perciformes; family Harpagiferidae; genus Harpagifer; species Harpagifer antarcticus. The sequence continues at coordinate 76,814 of CADEHL010001255.1, read as the reverse complement.
CTCAATCCGTCCAGAGAGTGAATGCAACTCTTCCCCTTGGCTCCGACTGATAAACAAGTTAAGAATAAATTAATGTTTTACTTTATAATGTTTTTTTGCACAACCTAAGTCTGTACAAGCTCTCACGAGTCAGAACTAATTCAAAGCCTGATATGAGCAACTTAATTCCAAGCAAAGTTAAACCACACACACACACACACACACACACACACACACACACACACACACACACACACACACACACACACACACACACACACACACACACACAGAGCTCATCATCAGCAGTCTCATTATGTTGTTGATTCTCCGTCTCCCCACAGACGGTGCTATTTACCGAAGAAGAAGAAGGGGGAGATGGGTAATGAGACTGATGTGTGCAGAGGTGCGTTCTGGGTAATTTGTTTGATACGAGACCTGATGGGAAGTGAAGGGATCAAAAGATTAAAACAGCTATTTTTTTATGTTCCCTTTATCTTTGCAACGCATTTGTCTCTCACTGTAAAAAAATGAGAGAAACAGTGTCTGTCTCCGTCTCATGTCCTCGCTGTCTAGTTTGCATGTATTATTAAATACAAACCAGTGATGGTGCACATTCCCACACCATCACAGAGTAACAGAAACAACACTTTCCTCAGGGGCTGGTTCTCACCTACCACCTTCTACTCCCTCATTAGTTCTTTGTGACCCTTGAACTCATCCCGTGAAGCCCTGAAGGCGTCATTTCTTCTTCAACAGGTGGACTCAGGTGACACTCAGGTGTATCTTCTGGCTTCAGCTCTACCTTCACACACTTTGAGATATTTACACCGTGTCTTGTCAGCCCCGGAGCGAGACAGAGCAGCAGCTTCAGCTCTCTTTACAGTGTGTTTCCGAGTATTGAATGTGACACACCTGCTTGGTGGTATAAGAAGTGTACGACTCAGTGACCTCTCCTATTGGTTTAAGGACTACTGTATGGAGGGCTTGACTCTCTTTGGTGTAGTGTTTGGAAATTGAATGGATGCTAAAGGGTGATAGATGACTCGCTGTTCAATGTGTCACGCCCTGGCTCAAGGACGGACAAAAGAAGGAGACCACACATGCTTCATCCAATTGAAGTGCATTTATTTAAAGAAACTAAGTTAACTGTGAAGTCAGTTAATCAGTAATGTGTGTGTGTGTGTGTGTGTGAACATGCATCAGTATATAAAGAAAGAACAAACAAACCAAGGTCCAGTAGAGCCAAGCAACCCAAGAGGAGAGAGACTGCTCAGGCACCCATACTGGTAGCTGAGCAGTCAACCCACATCAGGTGTCAGCAATCTCTCCTGATTGGGGGAGTGGCTAACCAGAGACCTGAGTCTAAGGCCTAGGGGCCATCACAAATGTATTATCTTTTTTATTTTGAAATAAAGAAATGTCCTTGTGTATTTGCTTCCTGTCTGAGTTCCCTCCTCTAGCTGTGTTCCTGCTCCCTGGATTGTGCAGGTTTAGTTTGTCTTAGTTTGTTCCTTACCATCAGCTTTTTGTGGATTAAAGCTAACTTTTTGTTAAAAGAGACTAGGGCTGCAGGATTTTGGGAAAAAATCTCATTGTGATTCTTCTGACAGATTTTGCGATTTGTTTTTAAGCGACCCAACGGAAGTTTATTGTAAAATGCGGCCATATCTCCGGCTAGGAAGGTCGTATCAACGTGCTCCCGTCTCTAGCACCCCGCAGAGCTACGAGTGAAAGAACTAAACTTACATGAAACTTCCGTTGGGTTGCTTTAAAGTCAAGCTTCAGTTTAAGATTCACCCTGTGATAGAAACATGTGATGGAGCATTACTAACCTGACTCAGCTGGTTTCACCAAACCATCTAAAGCTCCATTGGAAGCCATTTGGAAAGGGCAGGCACTTTCAGAAGCACTTGGCAGGTGATTGGATCAATCTGTCCATCACCTTCATGGGCCACTTCTGATTGGTTAACAATGGCTGGTACATGTGGAGCACAGCACTTCTGATTGGTGTGGATGACTGACACACAAGAACAACAAAAAAATCTCAGGCTTCAAAATCGATGTATCGTTCAGCCCTACAAGAGACCCTGTTGTTTTCTTACTGCGTTTGGGTCCGGGTTCCTTACTCCAATATCCTGGCACAGTGTGGATATTTCACCATTTCTTCCTGTTTTATATCATTAGAAAAGACAAATTCAGCTTTGAAAGATTATGTTAATAAAGCCCCGGTGTCTGCCTCCAAAATATGATGTTTTCTAAACTTGTATGCAATCTAAACAAACAGTAATGAGTAAAACACCGTCTGTAGTCCATCCATGTACATTAAACCAAATGTATTCATTCGATAATAAACAAATTGTTATTGGAGTCTAGTCAAAATGTTTATTCCGCCGGAATGAAACTCACTCTGGAGGGAACACAGGGATTTTAGCCTTTGCAGACCATTCACATGCACTAAAACCTATATTACACACTACAGGAAAGGGAAAACCCAAGAAGCAGAATAGGGTCTCTTTAAGATAATATAGTCGTTTGTGTTTTGTGTTGTTTTGAGACTCTTCGTTAGAGCCATTGGACTGCATTGTATCAAAGGGTGCTTGTATTGTTCCACCTATTTGACATACAAACTAAAATACTCACATATATCACACCTTACACATATACCCAATACATAACTAATACAATACACAACTTAGAGCTTCACAAGCTGAACTGACCCTTTCAGAATTCATGAAGAAAACGTTTCATAAAGGACTTTTTGCATTTTAGAGTCAGTTGTTCTTATTTTACATTACATTGCATTTAGCTGACGCTTTTAACCCAAGGACTTACAATAAGTGCGTTCGACCAACAAAGTACAACCTTGAAGAAAACAGGATCATAAAGTACATCAGGTTTCCATCCATCCATCTTCTCCCGCTTATCCTGGTCGGGTCTCGGGGGTAGCAGTTCCAGCAGAGAGCCCCAAACGTTCCTTTCCCCTCATCAACCAGCCCTGACTGGGGGATCCCAAGGCGCTCCCAGGCCAGCGAAGAGATATAATCCCTCCACCTGGTCCTAGGTCTACCCCTTGGTCTCTTCCCAGCTGGACGTGCCTGGAACACCTCCCTAGGGAGGCGCCCAGGTGGCATCCTAACTAGGTGCCCGAACCACCTCAACTGGCTCCTTTCGACGCGAAGGAGGATAGAGCAAAAACATTTCAAGTGTTGCTCAGCTGGCTATAGATAAGCCAGTCCTTTATTAGTATATAAGTGCTTTGTTAGTAATTCTATTGCTCGAAGTGGAGTCGAAAGAGATGAGTTTTCAGTCTGGAAGGTGTGTAAGCTTTCTGCTGTCCTGATGTCAATGGGGAGCTCATTCCACCATCTTGGAGCCAGGATAGCAAACCCATTTTACTTCATGTTGCTTTATAACCTTGGATCTACAAACAGATTGTCACTTTATTCACAGCTTAGAGTCAAAATGGAGCCCAGAAGCTAAATAAGATAAACTCTGTAGTATCAGCGTGGAAAGAGGGCTTATAACTAAGATCATCAAATGAACTCTGCAATCCAGCCCAGGCAATTTGAGCTGAACAACCCAGAAATATATGCACAGTAGCTAAAACATATTCACGGCAACAACATAAAAGGTGACATTTGAAAGGCAGCACATTAGCAACATGCTCTGGAAACATTCATTCAGAGTGGCTAAAAGCCTTGTTAGCATTCACAGTGTGAGTCTGAATGTACAATTACGAGTAAGAGAGGAAAGATCGGAGGAGAGGAGCAGAACGGAACAAAAAGAAGCAGAGAGAGAGGAGGGGAGAGGAAGAGGGAGGCTTTCATGTCCCCCCCCCCCCCCAGTTTGAAAGGCCTACCTTTCATCTGAGCATTGTCATATGTTCTCTGTTCTCTTTCCGTTCGCTCCACCTATCCCCCCCCGTGACAAAGACATCACTCTTTTAGTTCAGGCAGGGCAATACCCGATGCACTCGCTGGAGGAAAGTGCAGCAATCGCATTAATAAAACATTACATGCATACATAGTTGCAGGGAAACTCTGCCTGCAAAGAGTTTTGTTCGTAAACAACCACTTTACTGAAGAAAGATCCATTGTGTGAGAAAGAACATATCTGGAAAATATCATCTCACTCGGAGAAAAAACTTTTGTTTTCCAAATATCTGCAACTACAGCAGGATTCACATTCATGGTCAGTTAGTAGACGACTAAAAGCACTTGGTTAAGGTTCCTAGAAGTCTGCCATATTGCTTTGATCTGGAGAAGGGAACACCACACATGTTGGGATGGGTTGCCATGTTCAAAATAAAAGTATGTCCCCACCCCTCTTGGGATGAAGCTGGAAGTATCCTTTATTTTCAATGGTCAACAAATCCTATTGAAAAACAGAAACCAACAGTCAATTCGACTAATATCTATCAGCTGTGTAGTCAAAGCCTTATGTGTTTTGTTCCTCTAACGTAGGGCTCCATTGTTGTCCAACAAGTGCAATTTCCCTTTTTTCTTTAGTACCATTAACATACACACTTTTGTTTACTTCAGGCACAAACATCTCCCACCATTAAAGTACTGTCTTATCTTAATCCCTCCTGATTGAGTAAAGCTCGCTAAATACAGCCGTTTTCAGCTGTAAATAACGGGTATAAATCAAGTATTTTTATAAGGCTATTTCTGCCTTTATTTGACGGTAAAGTAAAGAGAAACAGAAATGGAAAAAGACAGACATGCAACAAATGGGCTTGAGGTTGAGTCGCACTGACAGGGTAGATAACTCAGAGCGTAAAGAGAGACACACAACTGCAACGCCGGCTCAGGGTCTCTGCGTGGGATTTGTTGACAACGAGAAAAGAAAAAGTGAAATAGCATCTCGTTTAACCGAGCGTAGTCGTAATCACGTGGACGCAAAGTGGTTTCCCTGGCACACGTTCACCCTCTTCCAAAGGGAATGGAGAAGGGAAAAAGTCCAGCAACACTTAAAGGATAGAGAACGACTTTATTATAAGACCAATGGGCTTTGGCTTGTGGCCTTCATCAGGGTCACCCAGAGGGCATAATCATTTCGGTATGATTGTTCCTCCAACAAATATTTAGCTAAATGAATGTACATATTTTGTTGATGCAGGTGCATCCAGATTTAAGTGTACCAGTTATTGCCGTGCCAAGACACAAGCCAGACTTTTTCTGTGTGCCTAAAAGAACACAAGACAGTGGAGAATGTACAGAGAAACATTGAAAGATAGATTACTGTTAGAGCCAGTATTTTGTTTTTATAAGAAAGGCCACCTAATTGTGACGTCTGTAGTCAACACAGTCTTTAAAAGACTACAATTCCCACGGCACCTCCACTAAAGTGACAGAGATGAGCAAGCTGATAGAAAGACACCATCGAGGACCAGTTTTTAACCGTCCAATTACCCTTTAAGTTATCAAATTACCGTTGGAAACCACAGAGTTCAAAGATGACCATTGCAGGAAAGAAAGTAGGACAGGGGGCAGTTTTTTTATTACTGTTCCAACTCCATTTCCCATGGGTCTTGTAGGCGGGGAATTGGCTTGATTGGTCTGGGTTTACAGCCTTGTATACTCCGAGGTCAAGCGTTGAATCTTCCAACTGGGGAACATTGACATCCACAGACATAGATAGTGATTCCCTCCCCCTCTACCTTTTCCCACCAATCACGTTTTATGACCCCCCCCCCAGGGCGTCCAAACACACAGGACCAGGGTTAGCTCCATTAGCATGCAGGGCCAAGAGCTACACAAAGACCCTCTTTCTGTTGTCTGTGGTACCGGGGGTGTGAGTGTGTCGCAGGTTACAATAAGTTCCACCTCCTGATCTTAATTGGACCTGATGTGTTGTTCTGCTCCCAGGACGCCTGGAGAGCCCGGTTCTGTTCACTTTCATTGTAAAGCGGGCCAAGAACTGTTGGCAGCCGCTGAGCTATAAAACACTTAGGGCGAAAACGCTCTGCTAAAAAGGAGCTGGCGAGAAAAGAAGGACCCCAAAATAACTGCTGTTGTTCGGTTTCTTCTCTTCAGCTCGCCCACGCACTTATCTGCTCGTTGCAAGATACGTTCAAGAGCTACATCGTTTTCTTTGGGTGATTTTTATGTACGCTTTTCAAGGATTATGATCCGGAGCTATGGAAATGGTTTCTGCTGAAGCTTGATTTGATATTTCATTACACACACACACACACACACACACACACACACACACACACACACACACACACATCTTCCTGCTGCAAAAGGCCCAACGCCCCTTCCCTGCTGTGATGGCTGTCGTTGGAATTCCCCACTCTGGTGTGGAACGGCTTTTGGAAAGGATCTGGAAGTGGTGATGGAGCGGCTGTAATTCAGGGGGAGGGACGACTAACTTCCCTTTGAAGCCAAAGACACAAGTCTGCAAGTGTGCAAGTGTGCAAGTGTGAGGTTGTTTTATTATATTTGTGGGTGTTTCTCTGAGAACAATTAGAGTCTGTCACTGGGAGAGAAACCTAAAAAGTAACATAATGAAGGATATGTTGTGGAGAAGCAGCTTTCTTGTCTTACTGAGGTGATTATAGATTATCTCTTTATCTTTCAACACATACATATACTGTACTGTACGTAAGGCAGTGCAGTTCCTTTGGTAAGCTGTACACACACTGTATGGTGTGGATATCATGTTACATGTATTACTCGTGACCTTTGGACCCATTGATCTCTTCTGTATGTCTACTGAACAAATGGTTAATTCACACATGCAGGACAAGATGTATTCACACCGTACTTTAGCACAGAGAAAGGGAAACCATCCAAAAAGTGTTTTCCTCTTGGCAACTTAATTTGGACTTAAAGGCATGTGTGTAACTTTCATTCATCCTCTCATTACACCCTTTGACCAAAACAACGTTTGTTTCTATTTCGTGAACAACACATATTAATGAGCATGACAACATGTTGATATTTAGTGGTGGAATGATCCAGTAATTTGCTGCTAACTTGGGCAGAGAAGTGTGAAACAAAGCCGCTAGTTTGCGAGCCATAAAACCAAAACAATTAGTTAATACATGCTAAAAATATTATTCAGAGAATAATACTTATTACAACAAGTTGATATATTTAGGGTAATAAGTCAATAACAATCTGGTATTTGAGGATCTTATTGCATGAGTATACTGCTGTCTTCTCAATGTACGGCATTATTAGCATCCTTATTTAGCCTATTATTAAAGTACAATAGAGTACACATTATAGCCTCTGCTCAATTAATTGTATCCTTTCATTTCAGTAAACTAAGTGGCTTTGTGCTGTTTGGTTTCTAAGAAGAAAAAGCCACCAAGCAAACGGTTCCAGGATCTATTTGTAACTGTTTCGGAAAGCACTTAGTGCAAGACAATAAAGCTACATTAACAGCCTCCAAATGTAGACGTAGGAGTTCACAACAAGCACTTGGAGGCGGCACATTTTGTGTATATTCGAGTGCATCTAAGTGTGTGTACGTGATCTATGTTCTGTGTGTGCAGTCCAGCATAATGTCAGCACTGAGGATGCAGATCACCTCGTGTAATGGCCGAAGAGACGGTCCATCACACCTCTTCCTCCCTGCCTCAGTCCACGTTCGCCCTGAGGGACGCATGAGGAGCGAGAGGAAGATGGGCCAGGGGATACAAGAGGAGAGCAGTCTGTCTCTCATTAACATCGTATCTATGGGAGTCCAAAATGGGCTCTGTCAGCAGAACACCGGCCTGCTGCTGTCAAGAGAAGAACAAGAGGACGGGGGGGGGGGCCGTCCTGCACCCTATATATCACTTATTACTAGATGTAGTCAAAACACATGATCAAGTCAAACATTCTTCCAGTTGAACTTAAAGGTCCCCTATTATACAGTTTTTCATCAATATATCACAGGTCTCAGATATATACAGAGCCTGTCTCTGATTGGCTGAAACACCAAACAGATCATTGCAGCATTACCCACAATCCCCTCTGTTTCAGCCCTGTTTCCAAAGTGCTGATTCTCTGTGTGTTACTTTAGATGAAAAGAGATGTAGAAGAGGGGACACATGTTGATGTGGAAGAGACATGAAGAAGAGGGGACACATGTTGATGTAGAAGAGACATGAAGAAGAGGGGACACATGTTGATGTAGAAGAGACATGAAGAAGAGGGGACACATGTTGATGTAGAAGAGACATGAAGAAGAGGGGACACATGTTGATGTAGAAGAGATGTGAAGAAGATGGGACACATGTTGATGTAGAAGAGACATGAAGAAGAGGGGACACATGTTGATGTAGAAGAGACATGAAGAAGAGGGGACACATGTTGATGTAGAAGAGACATGGAGAAGAGGGGACACAAGTTGATGTAGAAGAGACATGAAGAAGAGGGGACACATGTTGATGTAGAAGAGACATGGAGAAGAGGGGACACATGTTGATGTAGAAGAGACATGAAGAAGAGGGGACACATGTTGATGTAGAAGAGGGGACACATGTTGATGTAGAAGAGACATGAAGAAGAGGATTTTGGATAAGAGGTGACGTTTCAAACCTGTACTTCTCTTATGGTGTAAAACAATTGATATTAAGCAACCAGTCATGCCAACATTAATTAGACTGTAATCTGACTTTTTCAATTTTAACTGTACTATGTATTATTTTATTGACCCGTACTTAAATCATGTTTTATACTTGTTTGTGTGATGTGTTGATTGGTATCTACATATAAGGACTGCAGAATTCATTTCTTCTCTTGTTGAAATAAATACATCATAAAATGTGTATGTCTTGGCGAGCTTGAGCTTTAACCCGTGCAATATCGTTCACTTCAAAAATGTCTCCCCAACAGAGAGCCATTCTATAAATTGATTCGTCTCTCTCTGTCCAACTGTAACAAATAAGTGATTCGCGAATGCTTCATGTCATTCACCTTTTGGGCCAGGGCATTCGATTCAGTGAGAGTCCTTAACGCAGCTTGTTAAGGGAGAGTGTTGGCTCAGGTGGTGCTGTCCAACGTCAGACCCTGATCAATAGCACATTTATGGGATGTGGTCCCATAACTCTGTCAGTTCAACTTTTTCACTTCAAGATGTGATTACACTTTGGAAAAACTTGTGTAAGTTGTTAAAGCTGCATGACTCAATGTGTTTAGCAAAGCTACACACACACGTCCCGTTCAAGGTCAAATGTTATCACTATTTACTTACTATCGGGTCATAATGTTAACTTGTTCAATATTTGTATTTGTGATTAACAAATAATTCCCACAAGCTTTAGCTACACTCAAACACCTATACGTTTTAGTCTGAGCATGCTAACGAGCTACTTTTAAATCGGGAACATGGTAGCCTAATGTTTACAACTGCTTAACATTTAACTTTGTGGACATGGCTTCATCGGTCTGCGACCTTCAGCACTCACTGGATCGGTTCGCAACCGAGTGTGAAGCGGCTGGGATGAGGATCAGCACCTCTAAATCTGAGGCCGTGGTTCTCAGCAGGAAACCGATGGACTGTCCACTCCAAGTAGGGAATGAGTCCTTACCCCAAGTGAAGGAGTTCAAGTATCTCGGGGTCTTGTTCTCGAGTGAGGGAACAATGGAGCGTGAGATGGGCCGGAGAATCGGAGCAGCGGGAGCGGTACTGCAGTCGCTTTACCGCACCGTTGTGACGAAAAGGGAGCTGAGCCAGAAGGCAAAGCTCTCTGTCTACCGGGCCATTTCCCTTCCTACCCTCACCTATGGTCATGAAGGATGGGTCATGACCGAAAGAACCAGATCGCGGATACAAGCGGCCGAGATGGGTTTTCTCCGCAGGGTGGCTGGCGTCTCCTTTAGGGATAAGGTGAGAAGTTCGGTCATCCGGGAGGGACTCGGAGTTGAGCCGCTCCTCCTTCGCGTCGAAAGGAGCCAGTTGAGGTGGTTCGGGCACCTAGTTAGGATGCCACCTGGGCGCCTCCCTAGGGAGGTGTTCCAGGCACGTCCAGCTGGGAAGAGACCAAGGGGTAGACCTAGGACCAGGTGGAGGGATTATATCTCTTCGCTGGCCTGGGAGCGCCTTGGGATCCCCCAGTCAGAGCTGGTTGATGAGGGGAAAGGAACGTTTGGGGCTCTCTGCTGGAACTGCTACCCCCGAGACCCGACCACGGATAAGCGGGAGAAGATGGATGGATGGACTTTGTGGGCATGTTATCATTTAGCTCGAAGAATCAGAATTAGAATACCTTTATTTGTAGGGGACATTTGCATTTGTTAGAGCAAGAAAAGAGCTAGAAAGATAGCTTAATATTAACCAAGAAGCATTCTGAAGATTTAGCAGCCAGGTAATGCACAGTTATTACAACCCAGTCTCACGGCATTTCGTGTTATAGTCACAAAATTAATGTAATCTATTGATTCGTTTTCACCATCACGATTTTCCACTTTTCATCGCGTCACACAGAACGATTTTAAAAGCAATGTATTTCTATTGGTAGCATGTTTCGTGCCTGCACCACGTCTTTTTGTCCGGTCGGGTCTTGGAAGACCGGAAGCTGTGGGGTTCATAAAAACATTTTCTTACTCAATATCAAGCCACGATTATTGTTTGTTTGTTTTATCGTATAATGTCGGACTTTTCAGGCTCAGAGCCTCAGAATACTGACATCTGTATTTTTTTATTATTTGGTGCAGGCACGAAACACACTACCAATAGACATACATTGCTTCTAAAATCGTTCTGTGTCAGAAAATCTTTTTTTCCTTCTAATTTGTTATTATTTACATTTCTTTTAAAATCGTTCTGACATGAAAAAAATGGGGAAATGGTGTTGGTGAACACGAATCAATAGATTAATTTTGTGACTATAACACGAAATGCCGTGAGACTGGGTTGGTTATTAACGGTTATTGCACATAATTGGTATTTCAAAGCACGAATGTGGTTATATGGGACAAAGAATATTCATGTTATGGGAAAACATGAATATTCTAAAGCTCGGTTGGATGCTACTCAATCGGAAGCTGTTGGTACCTGCTCAGTGGATAGTTATTGTAAATTGTAATCCCTGTAATGATGCTGTAAAATGTCCTTTTTGCTGTTCTGTTCATGTTTTTATGTTTCATGTGGAACCTACTTGAGCAGGTCTCCCTTGAAAAAGAGATCAATGGGATACACCTGGATAAATAAAGGTTTGAAATGAAATGAAGTCTATATGCCTTGAAACTTGACAATCATTAAAGGTGGAGTAGGTAAGTTTGAGAAACCGGCTCGAGATACACTTGTTGTTATATTCCATGGAATCCTCTTAACATCCCGATAGCGATGAATATCTGAAGTGCTTTGACAACAAATACATAACAAAATATAATCTGTGGAAGCCGTGGCGCTGTAAAAAGCACGACCAATCATTTCAGCCAGCCCGGCTAAAGTAACTGGATGGCCTACCTGCCTGTCAGCCTTCCATCTGGGCACAAACTTATCTCGTGCCCTCATTGGTCATGTCCGCGTTCGTGTGTGTTGGAGGAGGGGCTCTGTGAGGAAGTAGCAGATTTCTTCCGGCTGTGTATTTTCAAATTCTAGCGCACTCGAGCTGGTTTCTCCAAAATTACCTACCCCACCTTTAAATGAACTAATGTCATATTGTATGCGTGTGTTATTCAGCTAGTTTGCCAAATTCTCCATGATTGTTTTTATTCCTGTTTTGTATGTCTCTGCTTTGAGTTGTTTGTGTTTCCACACTCCACAGAGTCCTTGAAGCAAAATCAACACAAACTTCACTTCATTTCTCATATCAGATTTTCCCCATGCAGCACTTTTTATTTACATTTGAGGTTATCCACGCGTATGATGCAGCTTGACCCCTCTGTGTTTTTTGGCCCAGCTCAGAGGCTCTACGAGCGGGGAGGAAGACAGATGGAGGCTGCACAGAGTAAGTTCAGCAGATAAATGTCTCTGAGCGTAAGTAAACAAACGGAAAGAGACAGTGAGTCATAACCCCTGTACAGAAAAAGATACGCTTCATTTCATCTAAAACAGATACCATTAGAGCCCATAAAGCTCTGCTGTCCCGTCACATCCGTCTCACGTGTACAGTGTCTGTTTGGACTCTTGTACCATTAAGAGCAATGATATGTGATTTACACTGCAGCGGTGCAGGGGGCTATACACTAAGCTAGATGATGACAAATGGATGTACTGTAGTTATGACATGTTTAAAGGCCGGGGAACTCTGTTTACGGTCCAGGCTTTTGTTCCTGTGAAGTTTCAGGCCTCACAAGAGGGGACCAACGAATGGGTTTGGAAATCTTCTTTTAAACACGAAGACACAGATAAATCGGAAAGAAGACATACTTGACATGTTCACGTATACAAGAGCAGACACACATGAAGCACATTGCATTGGAGGTTACTAATATAAATGTGTTCAAGGGGGGGTTGAACTAAAGGGAAGTCATCAATTGTAACACATTGTCGCATTTTTGTATCACAAAATAATGGTAATCAAACCAATAAGTATCAAGAAAACAGACGTTACTAAACTAAAAGGCTTATTTGAATAAAAAATGGCTTCGTACACATAGTTGGCTCGTACTGAGGAGTGTTTACACTTTGATGGTTTGATTATTTATGAGCATCCTTGGACATTTTAGCGCTGAAAAGGATTGGTTTTAAGATATAGAGAGACGGATAAAAATGAGTTTTACGATGCTTCAAAAGTGGTGTAAACCCTAAACCCCTCCATCTGTCTGGCTGTCAAAGAGAGATGAGCATCGTGAATTTAGATTTCTGTGTGTGTGTGCACGTTTGAGGATTCATTATTACAGCAGACAATGCATCAGCATCTGTCCTTCTAAGTTCCACATGCTACCTCTCCCCCTTTTCTCTCCCATGGCTCCCATCACCCTTCGCTGATGAGGGCTTATTAATTATATTTACAAAAGGACAGCATAATGTGTAAAAACAAAAGGCAAGGCAAGTTTATTTATATGTCACCTTTCAACACAAGGCAATTCAAGGTGCTTTACAAAAATGAAAGACATTCAGACAAAGCCATTTAAAAACAGTAAAAGATAATAAAAGTACATGAATAAAAGGTTACAGTGCAGTTTAAGATATGAATAGTTCCACTTTACTGATGCCTTTCTTTAAGGTTTCACCGAACATGAGCTGTGTACGCTTGTATGGCACGTCCCGAGCAGCACACAGAGAAAGCAGCCAGACACTGATTCCCTGGGGTTACTAGCCCCAAATGTTCTTAACCAAAAGCGAAACACAACCGCTCAGTTTCAATTAAAAGCAGCGGCAGAAAGAAAAGTCTTCAGCCTGGATTTAAAAGTAAAAAGGAGATTTGATTCCCTGCAAAGACAAAGTGCATAAAGCCTCGTGACGGCAGCAGAATGGTGACGGCTGGTCAACGGTGCTCACAGGTGCCGACAGAAAGAACATTTTAGGCCTGGAGCCAAGATGAAAATCTCAAGCCAAACATTGTATTTATGCGCCATATCAAACATAAAACACATGTCTAACATATCATGTTGACGGAGGAAGTGAGGTGATGTAGAACAATCTGGTACAATAGAAAGGAAACCCAAAACAAAGGCAGTAAGACATGTGTGATGTTTAAAACATCTGGACATACGGTTAAACAAAGGAGCTATTTGTCAAACTGGTACTTTTCATGTTGACAGACATGTGGGCAAAACGTAGGTAACAAGCATGCTGGGTATTTCCCCTTTGATTTAAAATAACATCCCAGACTTTTGAGGCACTCTCTAAAACTAGGAGGTCATACAGTACACAGGCTTTATTCTAAGGGGTTTCACAGAGATATGTTATTGCACTCTCACAATTTCAGCATGCAGGTGGGTGGGATACATGCGGGGCACTTCTAGCCGGTGCACCTCCATTAGTGACCTTACATCTGCAGTGGGGTCATCAGCTGGGAAGAACCAGACGTCCATTGGCCGGCACATTTGTCGGCCATTTCTCTTGTCGAGACATTGCAAGACAAGCCGAATCAATTTTATATATATCCTGCCTTCTTGAAGTAAACGGTTATTTTGTGGGTTTTTTGTAAATGATTGAGTGTTCTTGCATTTTGATGTGTGTTTTTTGTACTGTGGGAAACAGTATTTCGATCTTTCTGTGTGTCCAAACGTATTTTGAGATTGACAATAAAGTTGACTTTAACTTGACTTTTTCAGAATATTGTTTTGCTCCATTCTAGCCATGCCTCATATCCCTCTGTTTCACTTCCTGTTTCAAAAGTGCTGATTTGGGGATAAAGCTTTAAAGAGAAGGGGTCTGAGCTCATGCGGGACCCGGCAGCTACCGTCTAAACCAGTGGTTCTCAACTGGTCAGGACTCGGGACCCACTTTTTACTTGGTCAATACATCGCGACCCAACATTTTGAAGCACTCAAATCTATTCAACAACAAATCGTGCTGTAATATACACACTTTTCAGCATACGATATTAATAAAAAGGAAGTACAGTGCATATATCCCTTATATCTCTTCACAGAACTAAAGTATGCTTTTAAAAAAGGTTTAATGAGATGATGGAATCAAAGCTGAACTATATAAAAAGGCACACATGCTGAAAACCCAACCCCAACAGGGGGGTCTGGGGGGATTCTCCCCAGGAGATTTTTAGAAATACTAACATAAACTATGCATTCTGGTACACTCTGAGAATAAAATAAATAAATCTATTACTACCCGACATATTAATAATATTTTATGCCATTGTTTGTTTTTCACTTTGTTCTGACATCTTGCTGCGAGAAGAGTAAAGAGGAGAGAGTCTGTGTGACTTACTTTAAATTGTGGGTAAGGGTAGATAGCTCCCATTGTTCTGTGACCTGTCAGTCATCAGACCGGGGGTCATATTTCATTACGTGTTCATTTGTATCTGAAGTTGTACCCATGGATGTATAAAGAAGAGTTCTACCGCAAAGTTATTCTCCGTGGGGACTTCCGACAATCTTGATTCTGATTGGCCAGAAGACTCGAAAAAACATCAGCAAAGATATTTTATTGAGAAGATGATAACTACGTGACAGAAGTTTTCAACTAGAAAATCGGGCCCTTCAAAATAAAAGTTTGACTTTTTCCCCAAAAAAAAATTCAAATTTTTCAAAAAAAATGTTCTTCACTCACACATCCGCGACCCACTCGAAACGGGTCCGCGACCCACTTTTGGGTCGCGACCCACCAGTTGAGAACCACTGGTCTAAACTAAATGCTGCCGTGATGAAACGCCATATCATGGATTATCAAGGATCTGAAACAGTCTGGAGCTCAAAGGCTTTCTCTCTTGCCGGTTATACCACAAGGTGAGTTCCTTTTTACTTCCTGCTTCTTCACACACATGCTCTCCAGTACAGGTTAGCTCTGAGTGTTAGCGATGCTAATGTAAACACCGACCATATTACGTCCAAAACAGTCGGCCATTGTTTCTGATAGCAACGTTTCTGATTGGGCCGTGGGTCCACATTTCAGATATTACGTCATATCGGACGCAAATCTGGATCAGCTCCGTTGTTCCCCGTTTTTAGAGATTTGGGTACGGAGGAAAAGAGAGAGGGTTTTATTTGCTGACACTGCGTGAGTTCCCTGACACACCGGGGACACATGTTGATGTAGAGAAGACATCACAAAGTGCTTTTTGAATGATAGGTCCCCTTTAAAACATATAAAATACTTTGCTTTGTATAACACTTGTTGTATGATATGAATTTGCAACAAGACATTTAACTGTTTGGTTAAATAATCTTAACATCTGCAATACAGAATCAATGAATCGTATCATTTCAGAGATTGCAAAGTATTAATATCATCACAGTCATTTTGAATGCACCATTTAGATGTATTTTTTAATGGAGTTTGTTATTGGCAAGGTTCAACAGAGCACACCCAATCGTGTAGTGTATTTGATCTTAAGCCAATTGAATTAAAGCAACATAATGGCTCTGTATCAGACAGCGTAAAGTGTTTCACGGCTGGAAACTTTATCGTCTGACAAATTGCAAAAAGCAGTGTGGCAAACGATTGATTTATCTGCCAAAAAACACAAATTGATTGCAGGAATTCACCATGTACTTCGTAGACCATGCATTTAGATTTCCGTGCCAAATGTGTCAAGTGCAGCGATCAAAGATGTTGCACATGTGATATGAGACATCTGTGATACACATGTGAGCTCGTGAGCCTCTTCTGCTTTATGTCCAACGTACCTTCCACTTCTCCACCCTCCAAAAAGTCAAGTGTGTGCCAAACTGCATGTAGAACTGCCAATTTTAACAACGCCGCTGTGTGCTGAGGAGTAGCAGGTGTTGCCCTGAGAAGTCTTGACCTCTACTTAGCCCGGTGCTCCTGTGATAAACACATGTTCCTGACCATCATTTCCAAAACCATGAACCGTGACCCCACAGCTTCACGGCACTGAGAGACTGATGATATCCAACACCTGAACTTGACCACAATAATATTGACAATGGTAATGGAGGTCAAAGGATCCAGGTTTGAGTTGGCTTAACTTCTTTTCAATAAGCCGCCAAAGCTGTCATTCTAAATACACAAAGGCGCAGAGCACTGAGGCGGGAATCTTCACTGTATGTGTGCTCTGAAAACATTGATGCTCCCCTCCTTTATTTGGATAGTTTCACTGTGGGATCCTTGCTTATTTTCACCCATAAGTGCCCTGGAGTAATCAAATCCCAAATGAAATATTTTCTTTGCCGCCAGTCGCTTTCTGCCTGCCGTTTTCACTCCCAGGGAACCATCCTGTCGGGCCCTGACTCTCTTTCCCAAACCGGGGATTTATGGAAGATTAGGGAAAACTATGTAAATGACACTGCTCCTGCGGAGTCAAGCGAAACGTTAGACCCCAATGGAGGAAGGCTGGGAGTCGGGAAGAGAAAGAGAGGGGAAAAAGAGCACATCCTCGGGAATTCCTCTCGGAAATCTGTGGATTATCCCACCAGTTTTAATGGAAGTTGTCAGGATTAAGACCGCAGACGTCCGCTGAGGCCGGCTCCGGGGTTGGGATAGGGAAAGGCATTGAAGAAAAGAAGCGGGATGAAAACTATTATATTCACTTAATTGAAGGTACAATTTCCACAAAGGGGCTGAGCGATGAGACGCAGCGGCGAACACATGACATGATGGGGGAGAAAGTCAAAATAGGCACAATCACACACATCCATCAAAGTTGTGTCCCACACTTTAGTGGGACACAAGTTTGATGGTGCGGCGGTCCTCTTAGACATACTGATTAGCAGAAATATCAATCATCCCTCTATCCCTCTTTCCCTCTCTTGTCTTCCTCCCTCCGTCTCCCCCTTCCTCCCCACTTCTCTGCCTCTCTGGCCATGATGAGACGGTCACCTCAGTGTCAGCCGTGATGGCTAAGTCGGAGCTTGAGCACTTCCTTAATCAATCTTGGTAATAGAGAGGAGACTGCTAGCCACACAACCTCACACACACACACACACACACACACACACACACACACACACACACACACACACACATACATAAACACACACTTAAAGACCTGTCAGCTCTCATTCTCAGTCATCCGTCGAAACATTGAGCCATTAAGCTCTCTCTCATGCACAATGGCAAAGGAAGTAAACAGATTTGACACATTGCCGTCGATGCACCTGCACGGCCAAAGAAGCACATCAACGATAGATTAGCACAGTGGCGCATGATTTTGCAAACACACACAGGAAATTATAACACGGCCTGGGAGACACACTCAGACACACTTCACAGTCGGAGGGATATGGAGAGACAGCTGGGAATGTCACGCATGCACACTCGACAGGCGATCCAATAAAGGAGAGGACACAGCGAGGGCGAATACTTTTGATAAGCTGCGGTATGCTTTGCGTAAACACTCGCTTCTTTTAAAACAGAGCTTTTCGACATGTTGGTCAAAGATTAGCGTTAATGCAGTAGTGAAAAAGTTGTAGAAGCAACCAGCTGCGCAACAATATTGTATAAGTGTGTGTGTGTGTACTGTACGTTCAATAGAGATGTTTCCCCAGGAATGGTCCATCAGCGCATTCCAGCCCTTCTGTCAGTATCCGGCCACATCTGCCCATTTTCCTCAATATATGTCCTAAATCCCATTCTCCTTCCTCTGTCTGTCTTTCTGTCTCAAACTCAGTATTCGTGGCTGCTTACTGTGCCAACTCACATGTCTCCCAGTTTTGTTTCTCCTTCAGTGTCTCTTTCAACATCTTTCACTCTGGCTCCATCCATTCATCTCTGTTGACCCAAATGGCGTCAAGATGTTGCCGCTATTCATTTGCATTTACTTACATCTCGAGTACATACATGGCCAAGAAAACCTTGGAGGAAATGTTGACCGCATATTGCGAGAAGTAGCCTGTAGATGGACGTCCTTCTAGGGTTAACATAGCCTACAGAAACGCGGCGGCAAGTTGCAAAGGTTGAACCGTCATAAAATCAAAATACAGCGCCAGGAAGCAATGTGCCGCCGCCCTTCATCTCTTCGCCAACTGCTCGCTGTCTCAAAGTACAGGCTAAGTTGGCCAACGGATGTAAACGCTGTAATACTTAAGAGCAAGAATACAATACAGTGTGTTTTAAGGTTCCTGATTGAGTATGTTGGTCATCTTCATCTGTCTTAATTTGGTCAAATCTAAAGAGTCTTGTGCCAGACAAAGTTAGCATTAGCTGCTAATGCTAATCATTTGTTTCCCGCTCATGTCAGTAACCTTTCAAATATGTTGCCTTTGTAATTAAGTTGATATGTTGTATACAATTGCAGGTTTTGTGATAACAACATAAACAATGTGAAGATCAGTCAGCATTGTGAATGGAAGTCTGACATATTTTCCTTTGTTAAAAGTAGTTGTGGATGGCTTTTGCAGCTAGCTAGCAGAAGAGTGACGTATAGCATGTATTTCCAAATGACTTTCTTTAACTGATATGTAAGGTTTAATATGTACAATCCCAGCCAGAACACTTTCCTAGACCATTGCATTTGAGTTGTCATTTGGTTTACAGTGCGAGGACAAAGGGCAAGGACACAGACGTTTAATTTATGAGACGGCTGCAGTAGTTTGTGTTGCTGCTATTTAGTTTAATTTATGATAACAAATATATTAGATTCTTCTATTTGAAATCAAAATCTCATTAAGTTTAGCCTACTTCCTGGAAAACAGAGAATCTTGAGTGGTGACCTCATCGAGCACTAAAGGTTGCACATAAAATATCTAATAAAAGTGTCACAGATTTTGAACACTCCCTCCCCTACATTTCACCCATCAAATAAAACTGCCTCTTTTGGGCCCAATTCCCATTTCTTCACACAGCCAACAATCCCTACTCGTGTTATAAGCTTTCCATCATTCACTTTCCAACGGGAAATACCACCAACTCAGGTGTCAAGATGTTCTCTTGTTGCAGTTTTACTAAAGTAGTGAGACATGCTTGTATTTTGCATATTGACAAGAAGGACATCCTTGTCAGGGTTTCCATTTCTCATGTTTGAACTTAATACAATTAAAGGTCCCCTATTACACTGTTTTACATCAATATATCACAGGTCTCAGATATACCCAGAACCTGTCTCTGATTGGCTGAAACACCAAACAGATCATTGCAGCATTACCCATAATCCCCTCTGTTTCAGCGCTGTTTCAAAAGTGCTGATTCTCTGTCTGTTACTTTAGATGAAAATAAGGAGTCCCTCCCCCACGCCCCTCTGAGAGACATTTGGTTAGGACAGGGTTTTATAGAAAATGTATCAAAAAGAGAGAGAATCTTTGTTGCTGAAACTTTCAGAGTCTCTTTCCACGGAGGGGACACATGTTGATGTAGAAGAGACATGAAGAAGAGGGGACACATGTTGATGTAGAAGAGACATGAAGAAGAGGGGACACATGTTGATGTAGAAGAGACATGAAGAAGAGGGGACACATGTTGATGTAGAAGAGACATGAAGAAGAGGGGACACATGTTGATGTAGAAGAGACATGAAGAAGAGGGGACACAATTTGATGTAGAAGAGACATGGAGAAGAGGGGACACATGTTGATGTCGAAGAGACATGGAGAAGAGGGGACACATGTTGATGTAGAAGAGACATGGAGAGAGGGGACACGTGTTGATGTAGAAGAGACATGACATGAAGAAGAGGGGACACATGTTGATGTAGAAGAGAATGAGAAGAGGGACACATGTTGATGTAGAAGAGACATGAAGAAGAGGGGACACATGTTGATGTAGAAGAGACATGAAGAAGAGGGGACACATGTTGATGTAGAAGAGACATGAAGAAGAGGGGACACATGTTGATGTAGAAGAGACATGAAGAAGAGGGGACACATGTTGATGTAGAAGAGACATGAAGAAGAGGGGACACATGTTGATGTAGAAGAGACATGAAGAAGAGGGGACACATGTTGATGTAGAAGAGACATGAAGAAGAGGGGACACATGTTGATGTAGAAGAGACATGAGAAGAGGGGACACATGTTGATGTCGAAGAGACATGGAGAAGAGGGGACACATGTTGATGTAGAAGAGACATGAAGAAGAGGGGACACATGTTGATGTAGAAGAGACATGAAGAAGAGGGGACACATGTTGATGTAGAAGAGACATGAAGAAGAGGGGACACATGTTGATGTAGAAGAGACATGAAGAAGAGGGGACACATGTTGATGTAGAAGAGACATGAAGAAGAGGGGACACATGTTGATGTAGAAGAGACATGAAGAAGAGGGGACACATGTTGATGTAGAAGAGACATGAAGAAGAGGGGACACATGTTGATGTAGAAGAGACGTGAAGAAGAGGGGACACATGTTGATGTAGAAGAGACGTGAAGAAGAGGGGACACATGGTGATGTAGAAGAGACGTGAAGAAGAGGGAACACATGTTGATGTAGAAGAGACGTGAAGAAGAGGGGACACATGGTGATGTAGAAGAGACGTGAAGAAGAGGGGACACATGTTGATGTAGAAGAGACATGAAGAAGAGGGGACACATGTTGATGTAGAGAGACATGAAGAAGAGGGGCACACATGTTGATGTAGAAGAGACATGAAGAAGAGGGGAACACATGTTGATGTAGAAGAGACATGAAGAAGAGGGGACACATGTTGATGTAGAAGAGACAGAAGAAGCCCATGTCTGTAGAAGACATGAAGAGAGGGACACATGTGATGTAGAAGAGACATGAAGAAGAGGGGACACATGGTGATGTAGAAGAGACATGAAGAAGAGGGGACACATGTTGATGTAGAAGAGACATGAAGAAGAGGGGACACATTTGATGTAGAAGAGACATGGAGAGGAGGGGACACATGTTGATGTCGAAGAGACATGGAGAAGAGGGGACACATGTTGATGTAGAAGAGACATGAAGAAGAGGGGACACATGTTGATGTAGAAGAGACATGAAGAAGAGGGGACACATGTTGATGTAGAAGAGACATGAAGAAGAGGGAACACACATGTTGATGTAGAAGAGACATGAAGAAGAGGGACACATGTTGATGTAGAAGAGACGTGAAGAAGAGGGAACACATGTTGATGTAGAAGAGACATGAAGAAGAGGGGACACATGGTGATGTAGAAGAGACATGGAGAAGAAGGGACACGTGTTGATGTTTCCGGGTCTCTTCCTCCTCATGCCAGCCTTGCCACTCCGTTTCAAAGAAAGAATCCTTCCCTGTAATCCGTCCCAGCCGTGGCAGATTGCACGGCCAATTAAAGAGAAAACAGTTTGGCTCGGCCCAAACGAGGCGGCCACATGTTGCAGTGAGACCTCCCCTCTTCATCCCCCCTGGGACCCCACCTCTGAGGGTTCATGGGTCACAGCGGGAGGAAAACATCGAGACTGCAGACAAACAGGACAATTAGCCCCCGACTCTGACTGAGCGTCTCCTCCCTCGAGGTCACCGAGGCTACGTCCTCCTCACCTACAGTAGAGGGCAGCTGACATTGAGGCGATTCACCCCCCCTTGTGCTACCTCACCTTTTCATGTTTATCATTCTGTGTAATGTTTTGTTTTTGGGGGCGGGGGTGAAGGTTGGAACCACAGGGACACCACAGAGCTGATGGCATGGATCGCTTTGGACGTTGAGTAGAAGACACTTCTGACGCTCTAATGGGATTATGGTGTTATTGTATCAGAGCATGCAGGCATGTCTATGTTGCAATTGGAGAGATTATCGCATGTGTTGAGAGGTACTCGTGAGTATGTTAGGGACAGGTGCCCAATAGCAATATACAATTCAACACACATATAAAAACATATGTATTCCTGTATTTATTTATTTATTAACAGATTCAACTCAGACATTGAACATCTTACTTCCTGTCTTTGTTATACATTGTAAATTGTATTTCCTGTCAATTGTATTGCATGTATGGATGTTTATTTGTACAAGTATATATATTAGGACTGTCAAGTTAACGCGTTAACGCAAACAAAAATTAACGCCACTAATTATTTTAACGCGATTAACGTATTTTTAGTCCTCGGCCGCCCCGTAGTTTCAGAGCGCCTCGAGTTTAAAATACCATCTACAAGCTGATGCTGAGAGCCCCGCTCCTGCCGCCCGCTTGCATCAGACCACACTTCCACGCTCACCGGCAGGCACCGACTGGCCATCGCGAGGACCGGGAGGGTGTGTGTATGTGTGGCTCGAGCGAGACCTCACGTGTATTGTTGTTAGCATCTGGTGCTAGCTAGCTGCACTAACGGATATAAGGAGCTGTTTAAATGAAAACAGAGGAGCGACATTTCGCCACAACTGCGCCGAGCACTTGACTTTATGCAGGAAGCCAGACAGCGGGACATTGTACGAGAAGTCAGCACACTCAGCACGGATAGCGCGCAACATGATCGCAGCGTCAAGGCAGCTCCCGTTCGAGCATATGCCTTGAGTTGCACATAGCTCCAACGAACACACACACACACACACACACACACACACACACGCACGCACGCACACACACACACACACACACACACACACACACACACTGTATTGTATGAGAGGTTCCAGGTTGAATTGAGGCGAATATTTGTAATGTTCAGAGGTTGTTGTGTTTAATATTCATGAGAATATTTGTCATTGTTCAAATGATAATAAACATTAGCATAAAGCATATTTGTCCACTCATATTTTGATAAGAGTATTAAAAACTTTAAAAATATTCCTCTAAGGTACATTTAGAACGGATAAAAAATGTGCGATTAATTTGTGATTAATCGCGATTTACTATTTTAATCGACTGACAGCCCTAAATATATTTTGTTCCTCTCGTTTGATATGTGAACATGCTGGATTGCTCTTTTAATTTGGTTGTACCTGATGCAATGAGAACAGCTAACTGTTATGAATATGAATATATAACATATATAACATTTGGTAAACGCAAAAGGTTGACTTCTAATACTGGTCTCTTTTTTTGTTGTTTTTTCTCAACTTTTGAGTCTAGAGAATACAATTCGGATCATTCAAAATAAACAAAGTTTGGGGATGTTAGGATGGTTCAGAACGTGCATAGCTTGCGAAAGAGTAGAGCAATGGAGGTCAGACATTAGCAAGCAAGGGCGTTCTGTGAGGCTGGGAAATGAGGTTATAAATGTATAATGTCGCGCAGGAGGACGACGGGGGCACCGCCGAACAAAAACAAGATGGAAAACAAATGCAGGCCAACAGATGGGGCCACCTCTTGTCCTTTCTGTGAATGTGATATGTGTGTCCCCATGTGTGTGACCGTGGTGTTTGTTTCCCCTCCTAAGCCTGGTTGGCGTCCCCTCCTCACGTCGGGATCATGAAGCCCAAGCAGCGCACTTTCTTCCCTTAACACACAGCATATACAGGAAATCTAATCACAGCACCGCAGCAATGCAAACCCCGATTTTGTAAACACACGTAAGCTAACAGTATGTGTACAGCAATGGTGTATATATATAGGGATAAGGGAAAGTGCCCAGTATAGATGTGCCTCCCTAAGACACTAAAGCATTCCTGCCTTCTGAGGTCTGCACAGCATCACACTGGCTAGTAGAAACAGATGCGTTCAATGTTACAGATTCTATGCAATACATGCATGGCTCTTAGTACAACTATGACCACTTGTGACCTTCAAATACAGTCCAAGTATACAACGTGTACAACAAAAACAACAACGTAACTAAAACACAGTATAAAAATACACAAGCTGAGTGCAGCCGTTATTACTCATTTCCAGCACACTTTGCTGATTTTGGAAGCGTTCCACTGAATAATGGCATGAGGTAAGATTTTGCATTTATATATTTAACAATGGACACTTTATAAAGCATTGAATCAGACGGAATAAGCAATGCTAGCAAACGCTTGAAAGCCAATGGCATGAAGAATAGCGGCACACTAATGTTATATATGGCATGTCACTTGCTATAAACATATACTCACATGCACTTAGATGTCTATAACAACAACACCGACTTTTTCATATGGGTAGAAGATGTCTGAAATGAGGGGGAAAAGAGGACCGGTAGCAGAGTCACGGACGGACAGAGCCACCCAAAAGAAAACAGACAGTGTTGCTTTCCCCATTACCGTTTCAGACGTTGATATGAACCAGAGATGGTGAGTAGCGGCTAGTATATTAAACCCAGATCTCTCTCTTCCCCCCCGCCTCATTTTTGCAGTCATCTGTGTAATGGCAAGATCAATGTGAATGAAATCAACCGGCTGTCTCTATTATGACTGTCGTTCTGTTAAATCTCGACCGAGGACGCGAGCGGTTCACGGGACTCTTCCAGGGAGCTGGCTGCGGGCCAACATGACGAGCCTGATTCATTCAACATGCTTTTAAATTGGAAAATGTCCTCCTTTCTATATCCCTGCACAAATGTCAGCACCCCCGCTGTCCCTCCTGTTGCTGTTTTTCCTCCCACTGTCCTTTTTCCTTTCTTGCATTGAACTCGCTTTCAATTCCCCGTGCGTGCTGACAGACACTCTCATCTGGGCGACCTTGCTTTCTTCCTGTGTTTCCAGGTTTTGGGGGAGGTATGTAAGGGGTGAAAGGTGAAAGGTCGGTCTTGTGCTCAGCGCTGTGTCTGCCTCTGTCAACACAACCTCTGCTCTGTAATACCATTTCCCCTGGATCGCACTGGAAGGGGAGGTGGGGGTGTGGGTAGTAGTCGAGACAGTCAATTAGCTGCAATGTTATGGGCTGACGTACCACAGTGAGCACTTCACACAAAACATACAGAAAACAGAGTGCAGGGTATCTGAGGATACATTATGAACAACTGTGTTACGGCCATTCGTGATCACATAGCGCTTACCGATGCATTTAATTGGAACTCGTAAAATATTCACGAGGTACAAATCAACCTTTTAATTGGGCTTTATCAGATTACAGATGTAAGTCACAAGGGGCCTGCTTCACAAGCTACTTTTATCATTTATCAACACGGTTGTTTATTGAAAGAAAGAATAGTTATTATGACTGGATTCAAGTCATGTGACGTAGTATAAAGATAGATAAACTCTTTAAGGGGTTATGGTTAGGAACGGGCAACCACTATCTCCCCCTAAACCTAACCAATCCTTTTTGTTGACAAAACCTGATGAAGTTGGTTTGTCCAAGACGTTGTGTTTCATTACATGGTTACTTTAACCTTCCTATTGTCTTTGTTTCCCCCTTACTTTGGTGTTGAGTTCAAATTGGACCGGTCCTGTTTTAACTGCTATTACATTAACACAAAAACCATTAATCATCACCACATTTAATTTAACACCCTTTCAAACTGTACATATTGTATCAGACTACTGGTATACATGAACAACTGCAGTACATATACAAAGAACAGACACTGAACATGTATTGCAGTGTGCCAGGTGTGATCCATGTGGGGGGAGGGGCACATAAGAGCGGGAAATGTGTCAAATTGTTCTGTGTGTGTGTGTGTGGGTGTGTGTGTGTGTGTGTGTGTGTGTGTGTGTGTGTGTGTGTGTGTGTGTGTGTGCTGTGTGTCCTAGCATTACTATACTTGTGGGGACCTAAATCTGTTTACATAGTCACGTGTGGGGACTCGTCTCCCTTATGGGGACAAATTGGAGGTCCCCATAAGGGGAATCATTAATTTTAGGGTGAAGACTTGGTTAGGGTTAGAGTTAGGGTTAGGGATGTGTTGGTTATGGTTAAGGTTAAGATAAGTCTCCAGGAAATGCATGTAAGTCAATGTAATGTCCCCTGAAGTGATGTATACATGGTATGTGTGTGTGTGTGTGTTTTATCTGATCCGGATGGTTACTAATTCCTTTTCTTTATGGCGGTCATTGAGAGCAAGAATACAATACAGTGTGTTTTTAGGACACTGTTAGAGCTGCTGATTGGGTATTGTTGAACTCGGTACGTTGGTCATCTTCATCTGTCTTAATTTTGTCAAATCTAAAGAGTCTTGTGGCAGACAAAGTTAGCATTAGCTGCTACCATGGGTGTTACAAAGTTGACTAAATCATCCCAAATGCAATGAAAGTGTGATCAGCAATGTGATATGTTCAAATGTCTCCTGTGAAGGATGTCATGAAGCCTGAATGCAATCGAATGTAAAACAAAAAAGTTATGATTGATGAAAGTAGTAAATCGTCAGATTTGATGCGAAGACAACTTTCTCAAATAAGTAAGTTCAGTTTGTCCCGTTTGACACATAACAATGATCACACATGTTTATTTGGCTAATACTGTTCGAAATCGGTGAAAACAAGTAATTTACTTAAGAATAAGTATAGGTCATGAACTAAAGAAAGAGTTTGACTGATGAGGGTATCATATGGGAAAGTGAGTTGTGTAGTTTCTTTAATATTCCAATACTTTACTGCATCGACACAACTGTTAAAGGTGCGGTAGGTCATTTTGGAGAAACCAGCTTGAGTGCGCTAGAATTTGAAAATACACTTCCTTACAGAGCCCCTCCTCCAACACACAGGCACGCGCACATGACCAAAGAGGGCACGAGATAAGTTTGTGCCCAGATGGAAGGCTGACAGGCAGGTAGGCCATCCAGTTACTTTAGCCGGGCCGGCTCAGATGATTGGTCGTGCTTTCTACAGCGCCACGGCTTCCACAGATGACATTTATTTATGGCTTTATTGTCAAAGCACTTCAGATATTCATTGCTATCGGGATGTTGAGAGCATTCCATGGAATATAACAACAAGTGTATCTCGAGCCGGTTTCTCAAACTTACCTACCCCACCTTTAACCTATTGAAAAAAGCGTATTGATAAGTTGCTTGTTGTTGTTATTCAGTAATAAATAAAAAAGATATTGTAATACATCCTGGCCCTTGGCGACACAATTTAAAATAGTTAAATGTAGGTTCAAACCAAATGTTATCATCATACGGAACTGTGAGAAGAAATATCCTTGATCCGGTTCCACATAATTCATCATTAATGTTAAGCAATCACAATCACCCAGTAATAAACCCAACAGATGGAGTCTCCAAAGCAATCTCGTGAGGTGTTTGAAATCTTCCCTCGACGAAAGCTCAACCTTCTTTGTGATCAATAAACTATCCATCTATGAAACCTCTAACCTGGGGCCATTTGTAGCGGAGATCTAAACTCCAGTAGGTGTTTTTCAATCAAACATCAAAACAGAGCGTCGGTAGGGTCAAGCCTCAACATTTCCTTACTGTGAACTCTGACCCCACGGCTCAATTCAAGGCATTTTATGATCTGTTCAATACTCTGTGATCAATGTCAGTTAACTGGTTTTGTAAAAAAAGGCCTTCCTCTGAGAGGTCAAAGGTCACGGTGATTACGAGCATGCTATGAAGTGACCCCTCTGAGAAATTCCCCCTATATTTCTCCTCGACCCCGCCCAAAGAAATATCCCGCAAGGTGCTGGGAGCCGCCTGTCATTGTGATTGATTGTCTCTAAATACAGCGGGGCCTGATCAGTGGTGGGTTTCCGTGGTAACTCGCAGCGGGCCATGTGTGTGTTTGTGTATGCGTCTGTGGGCTTTATTAAGATTGGTCGTTCTCATATACACCAGTCTCACCCTACAACCCCTCTCCATACCATGCAAACCCAAATATTGGTTCATCATCTGTTGCCAGTGTGTGTGTGTGTGTGTGTGTGTGTGTGTGTGTGTGTGTGTGTGTGTGTGTGTGTGTGTGTGTGTGTGTGTGTTTGAGTGTGTGTTTTCATGTCTCAGAGTGTGAGAGCAAGACAAGGGCTCTCAGCAATAAGCGACAGAAGGGAATATGTTTTCCTTTCCATTGCCAGGAGAATGGAAAAATGTGGGGTGTAATGACTCTATCCATGAAATGGGAGTTAAACCATAATAATCATTAAGGGGCGACCCCACACACACACACACACACACACACACACACACACACACACACACACACACACAGAGATCCTACGTATCGCCAGCTGCTTTGTTCTGACTCATAGTCCCTCTATGAAAACAGTTCACTGGAACACATCACACACCCACACATTCATACAGATGCAACAGCACCAAGGCTAACTTGCTCAAAAATAGCTTGTTCTGTACTTTTAAAAGTTCTTTGGTTTATTCAGTGCAAACAATCTCACCAAACAAGCACTTTTGTTCATGCATGTAATTATGGATGAGTGTTCCTGGCCCTGTTTCTCATTTGCTCTGGCAGTGCAGACAGCAGTGTTTGGACAGTGAAGGGTTCCTCGTGGTCTCATCTCAATTTTAAGAGATGAGCACTAATGACTGCTGAGCCTGACAGACAGAAACATGCAGCTCTGCTCTTTCAGAAACACTACAGTACTATCAGGTCGCTCACTGGTTCTCCTATAGACTCTTTCTGTTCATACGAGTTGTGCTTAGAAAGGTTCCTGGCTGAGAACAATGACCCGGAGTGTTAAGGTAGGGACACAGCAAGCTGACACCAAAGAACTGACACAGACGGACCCGACTGTTGTGTCGCCTCACGTCTCCTGCGTCTTGGCCATGTGTCGCACTGGAACACACCGACGGCCAAGTAGCACGTACGTGAGTGGCAATAACTCTCCTTACCAGCAGGCGGCGGTAGTGTGTATTCGTGATTCAAAAGAGGCAACAACCGGAAGACAGACTGCGTGATATAAACAAACAACAAATAGCGTGTGGGTTCCATCTTCTCTCTACAGCGAGAAGCTCACGGGGCTTTCCAGAACCTGTGTCGAGAGCTGGAGTTCAATGAAAGCTCAGATTTGCCTTCTTAATAGTTTGTTTGGGTCCCTCACTTCCGTTTTGCTTCTCATGCACTGATTCGCTAGCTGAACAGCCAATCAGAGTGATTTCTTTGACCGACAGCCTTTGGATATTCTGCCAAAAAGGTGTCGGCTTGGTGTGTCCGGGGCTTTAGCGATGCTTGCTAACGTAAACACAGACCATATTACTTCCAAAACACGTCACGCATTTCAGTAATGACGTCAGCAAATCTAGATCAGCTCCATTGTACCCCTGTTTTTAGACATGTGGGTTTTTAGACGTAAAGGGTTTTATTTCCTGACACTTTGCGATTCTCCTTACACCCCAGGGACACATATTTATGTATGAAACACATCAAAATGTGCATTTTGCATAATAGGTGACCTTTAAAGTGAAGCATTATTCAGCCGTCCACGGAAACAACCGATCATGTACTGTAGATGCAGATCATGAAAGTTATAGTACTTATTAAACATTTTCCTTATTATTCCACAACTAGCCAATGTGCTATAAGTTTTGAAGTTTCAACGACATGTTAAGTTAAGACCATTACAGCAAAATGATCTGTCACGTTTGAAAGTGTTTAATGATTTGAGTATTTTAAGTGTTTTAAGTTCAACATGTTTGGATGGTGATATGTACAGAAGCAGATGTGTAGGCCTAACAAGTTGTGAATATATTACAAGAAGTACAATATGGAATATGTGGAATAGTATGAATGGAGAGGAAGGAGAGAGTTTCCTTTCAATTTTACTTTAATTCCAACCTTGAATAAAGTATTGATGTTTAGAAAGCCTCCTTGAAACAACAGTATTAAACGCATGGGGCGAAGTACCTGATGCACTTTCAGTATTCGATTCAGGGACATCTTTAGTTTTACCACGATACAAATCAGTAACATCCACAGACACGATCGAAGGACGTCTCCCAGTGTAAGTCTCTTTTCCTAAATGTTCCTCTTTTCCAGATGAACTCTCCTTCACATCTTCCCTCAACGCCATGATGTTTTTCACTTGGGCTGTGGA
The DNA here is from genome assembly GCA_902827135.1 of Harpagifer antarcticus. Lineage (NCBI taxonomy): Eukaryota > Metazoa > Chordata > Actinopteri > Perciformes > Harpagiferidae > Harpagifer > Harpagifer antarcticus. The sequence continues at coordinate 46,590 of CADEHL010001255.1, read as the reverse complement.
CAGTGGTTAGGAAAAGACACAGAACCTGATTTGTTTGACAATGCAACCCACAGCAGTCTGTTTTAAGTCCACTTAAAACTCTTATCTGTTGCCATGAATGCTGGTGGTCCCCTGAGTCCTTCTGTCTTTCCTTATGTCTCTTGTTAGTCTCTTGTTTCATCGCAGCTGTCCACTTTTCACCCCCAACCCATTCTCTCTGTCCCCCCGCCTACTTGTCTTTCTGTCATTTTAACCTTCACTCTCTGTCTGTCTGTGCCTGTCAGTCTCTCCTCTCTGCTTTTCGCTTTCATCATGGCTCTGTTTTTCAGCCGAGGTGAGTGTTGATAGCTCCCATATTTTTCTCCCAGACCTTTTTTCTCTTCTGCTACTCTCGTCCCTTGTCCTCGCCTGGTCTAAATCAGACGACACATCATATTGGACTACAGCATTTTTTTTTTTTTAACCACCGTGCTTTCACAGTGGTGTTGTCATTTTCTCGGGCCATTTTCAGGTCAGCCAGGGATAACACACCGTGCTTCAGCGACGTGCAGTCAGGGGAGGCAGGGCAGAGCCTCACCTGTCATACTCCAATGTAACGGAAAAACAACTACATAGTAATAATAATAAAATGTCTCCACTGATCTGTGTTGTAAATGTGATTTCTGTTTGATTCCAATCGCTTTTTATAGTCAAAATCAGCAAATTTACCGAGCTCCGCTACAACTACGGGTAGCGATGAGAAGTGAGGGAGGAACGAGCTCTGCCTCTCGTGAGCCCACAGTAACTGGCTGGAGCGCGGGCACTAATTTAGCGCGGGCACTTATTTTGTGAGCACGCTCAAGCCAGTTACTGTGGGGTGAGGTGAGGCACAGAGGAGCTCTGCCTCACCTCAGAATGCGTCACCCCACAGAAACTGGCTGGAAAGCGGCCCTAACCTCACCGCACGTCACTGCTGTGCTTGCACTACCCAACTCAACAATGTAAGAACAACAGTGTATTACATGATATAATAGATGTGTGTCCACCATATATTTGTAATACATCTATATTCCGATGTACTGTTGTTATGAAAAACTGACTTTCTTATGGAAGATTTGGATTTACATAGTTTTTGCATCTGAAAGTATATAATTCCCCTAAAAGACATCTTTATCAGGCTTCTTTACCGTGACATTAACCATTCAAATGTCCTATATAGAGTGCCACAGTGACACGTCCTAAACCCCGGAAGTAAGCTGCGCATGGGTTCATAAATCGAATCCGTCCACCGACCTTATTTCCAGCTATTTTCCAAAACCCTATGGAGAAATCTCATTGCTCTTTTGTGGAAGGAACCCATGCGCAGCTTACTTCCGGGTTTTAGGACGCGTCACTGTGGCACTCTATTAATATACTAATTTGTAAGGCTGTCACAATAGCTGATTCTTACTACAAGATAGAGGAGATACAGGCGTGGATGACGCAAAACTTCCTGAAACTCAACAGCACCAAGACCGAAGCAATTATTGTTGGCACCCCACACCAGGTTCGGTCATCCACCATCACCACCATCACCTTCTCCGGCCAGGACATTACCCTCTCCTCAATAGTCACCAACCTGGGTGTTAAACTGGACGCCCATCTGACCTTTGAGGCCCACATTAAACAGCTGTGCAAGAACTCCTTTTATCACCTCAGGAACATCGCCAAACTCCGCCCCACACTCACTCTGTCTGACGCCGAAAAGCTGGTCCATGCCTTTGTCTCCTCCAGGCTGGACTACTGCAATGCACTCCTCATCGGGATCCCTAACAAAAGCATCCAGAAGCTCCAATACATTCAGAACAGCGCTGCTAGGATCCTGATGAGAGTGCGCAAATATGATCACATCACCCACATCCTTAAAGCACTACACTGGCTACCCGTGGAACTGAGGATCGAATTCAAGGTCTCCGTCCTCACCCACCAGTGTGTCCATGGAACTGCCCCTCCCTACCTCAAGGAACTCCTCACCCCCCATACCTCCCTACGGACCACCCGCTCCAGCAACTCCAACTTCCTCAAACCCCCCAGGACTAAGCTCCGTACTATGGGAGACCGGGCCTTCTGCTCGGCTGCTCCCAGTCTGTGGAATGCTCTCCCCGACCAAATGAGAGCACCACAGACCGTGGAGGCTTTTAAAAAAGGCCTCAAAACCCATCTCTTCAAAAGAGCCTTTGCCTAGACCTTTTTATATCCCTTTTATTTATTTATTTATTTATTTATTTATTTATTTTTTGTATTGCTTTTTATTAATTCTACCGTGTTGTGTAATGTTTATTTATACTGTTCATGCTGACTACTTGTAGCACTTTGGGATCTGAGATCAGATATGAAGTGCTTTATAAATGGAACCCATTATTATTATTATTATTATTATTATCGTAATGAAACGACAATGATAATTATAATGAAATGAATTGCTTCCGACCAAAGAAAAAGCTAATAATCCTGTTGCTTTTATGTGTGTATAAAATATAAATGATTGACTTAAAGAATGTGGACATATTGTATTTAAAGTTAGATAAACTCTGGGTGTTTCTCAATGTCGAGGAAGGCTGCTCCAGAGCCACTATTTCAAGGATGCTACGTCATCGAGTCCCGCCGAAGGACTGTTCCAATGTCCTGCATACTTGGAATTCTACCGAGGACGGCGTCCTTCATTGCGGGAAATTTCGAGGCTGTACATGTGTATCCTCCGTGGCCTTAAAATCCCCACAATGCTTTGCGCACGGACCAATTTCCAAATCTTTGGCGGAAATCACACTCCATTTAAGGCCGGGCCTTAATGACGCACACCTGTTAGCCTGTTCCACCATTCTTCATTTTCCGAGGCTAGGAAGGATTCTTGCATCGCTTCTGAAGGACCTGACTCGGAGGGACTTGTCCTACCAAGGAAGCGTCCTCGACATTGAGAAACACCCCCTTACTAGCTGTTCCCAAAATGATGCTTGTGCTGTAGCCAGATATTTAACACACATGTATGATATCAATCTTCTTATGGAATGCTCCCGGACAAAGCTATGAAATTATTATTTTTTTCCAAACTAATTCCATGTATTTTAAATACTTTGTTTAATTTATAGGATAAAGTAATTATACAGATTTCATTTTGATCAGGTTTCATAGAGCAAAACATTTCAAGTGCTACTCAACTGGCTTTAGATAAGCCAGTCCTTTGTTAGTATATAAGTGCTTTGTTACTAGTTCTATTGCTCGAAGTGGAGTATATGATATCATAATGACATACAGACATAGACATATATTGATGCAATATTCCAAGCCAACAACAACAGCAATGAAAGTCACTCATTGTACACAAACAAACAGTAAATCGGCAGTTAATGGGTACGGAATTATTTTCTTAGCAAAAGTAGCCAAAGCCAACCCATTCGACTCTTAATTCTCCATTGAATCATATTCTAAAATGCACGTGTTGGGTTTCAAGAGTTTTTTGGAAAATATAAACACTGTACCCAACTGCTTCCAAGAATACCAAATCAAAGATGAAACCTAATCGGTGAGTCTTAGTCTCGAGACCGTGGCTGCGAACACCAAGTAATGTCATCAGTGGATATGTACGATATGTACTCGTTCAAAGTCCATCATCATTGTCGGGCGAGCAGTGATTCCTGCCTGGCTCTCGTTCTCTTGGATCCCAGGAGTTCTGTCAAAAGTCTGAATAAAAGAATATACTCTGCCGGTGTGTCCGTGTCTGCCTGATGTAGTCAGAGCATTTAGTTACACTCCTCTCTTCAACATACAGCCATAGAAAAACACATCCTTTATGAACATCCAGGACAGATCGGACCGTGACAGATTCATCAACATCAGCCTCGTAGATTGAGCCAATTGTCTTGCTATGATTTGATGGCTTCCATATGAGTGGTGTCCTCTTATATTATAATGGAACTGTAATCAGGGTCGGTGTGTGAGCGATGGCTGACATCCTGCCATGAGGCACACTGGAGCAGATGGAGAAAAAACTGTGAACAAATGCACGCCTGTACGCTTTTACATTCGACTAAACCCAGAGAATAGTTTCACACATACGCCAGAACGCACACCCTCTGCTGCTCTTACTGTTGTCATTCCTCATCTCATATCATTGGAGCGCCGCCAGCTGTGGTTTCAGCCTTTAGGAAGGGATAGCACTGAAGACGTCACTTTTACGGTGAGGTAAAATGGCCCTGTCGTTCCCAATCCCAGCTCAAATCCATCAGCTCCAATCGCACCTGTCTCCAAAAAAGAAATTGAGGAGAAGGAAGGATGGGGATCAGCTTGGCAGGCACTCAAAATCATTTGGAAAACACGTCACAGAGGCCATTCCAGGAATAGAGTCCTTAACGGCGTAACATTGAAGAAAGAAAGCCATAAGTACAAGCATAATGAAAAATAATACACTGTGGGAATGGAAAGATTGAATGGTTATTAAATTGTGGCATTTGTGGAACGACTGCAACCATATAAAGGGTTTCAGTAAAAGGTCATCTGTGTATTATTATGAAACCAATGTGGACACCGTTTAGCAGCTGCATGACATAAACAAGCTGGGGAGCGTTTTCAGTTTCAGGTTTGATGGTAGAATAATAAAAAACAACTCACTATATTGTTCAGTGGAGAAAAGTCCAATCCAATAGAGGCCATTTTAGATTTGAGACCGTACTAGATCTTGGATTACAGGCAGCCCGCGCATACCTGACTGTTTTCATTCAAAGATCCATAAGAGCAGGAAACACAATGTTATTTTGTTGTAAGATGTTCCCCATCCACCTTTCACCAAGTTGTCTCTTATATCTATTCTAAACCAATTAATGTGTTGAATTCTCAGAAAATAGACAGCTACTGTGAAATTGTGTTAATCAGAGTTGATTCTAGCGCCTCTGTTCAGTTTTAGTGGTTTACACATGACACAACATACAGATATGAAACCTGGAAATGAGCATGTCCTCTTTAAAGGATGGAACCAGGTCTGTAATGCTCAATCTGTACTTACCCTCTACCCCCTCTATTGCCATTTATAAACACTTTTTTCTAAATAGACAATTACATTTGAGTAAAACCTTCCATAGTAAACAAAAAATGGCCAGATATAAGCCCCGTCACGCCAGATGTGAGGTCAAAGAAAGGCTCTTTTTAATACATTTGTGTTATCAGATTAGATTAACCCTTAGATGCCCGAGTGACTAGACCCTACACTCTTCCATAAGTGGGCCAAAAAGGACCCGTATTAGAACAATGTGTGTTTTTATGCCATTTTTGTCATTTTGGTTAAGAAAAATCACTTTTATAATATTTAGTATTATATTTTTAGAAATATGTTATATTTAAAGGTGGGGTAGGTAATTTTGGAGAAACCAGCTCGTGTGCGCTAGAATTTGAAAATACACAACTTGAACAAATCTGCCACTTCCTCACAGAGCCCCTCCCCCAACACACACGAACGCGCACATGACCAATGAGGGCACGAGATCAGTGTGTGCCCCGATGGAAGGCTGACAGGCAGGTAGGCCATCCAGTTACTTTAGCCGGCTCAGATGATTGGTCGTGCTTTTTACAGCGCCACGGCTTCCACAGATAATATTTTTTTATGTTTTGATTGTCAAAGCACTTCAGATATTCATTGCTATCGGGATGTTGAGAGCATTCCATGGAATATAACAAAAAGTGTATCTTACCTACCCCACCTTTAATTTTTCCATAGGGTTCTTTTTGAGCCACTTATGGAAGCTTGGGGTAGTGATACGAAAACTACAATTTCTTAAAATGTATACAATTTGAATGGCATGATTTCCAAAACATGTTTTTTTGAGGAATAGCTGGAATATGAAATGATAAAAAAATGTAATTACAAAGATACTCTAAGAAGACCACCTCACTCGGTCAAAAAAGACCCACTTGTGCATCTAAGGGTTAAGTACGAGTATCACACTAGCTCAAAGGCAAACTAATCTAAAAACTGTCTGGTCAGGTTGACCCGAGGCATTTGAACGGGGGTCTGCCATGTCTCTCTTACTCACCACTAAATCTGGGCCATAATCACACCCTCATTCACACACTCATAAATCTTCTCCCCCAGGCTATGATGTCAACCCAAACACACACACACACACACACACACACACACACACACACACACACACACTATGCATCATAAACTACTGCGGGAGGATATTTTTAACAATTCATTTCAATGCCTATCCAGTGCCAAAGTTTGCGGCCTTTGAAGTTTGAGTGGAAGAGCAACAGAGAGCTATTAAATTTCAGTTTACTAAAAGGCTGCCAAGGTCCATGGGGACATCCAAAATCATTCAGACAGCCATAAAATTAAGCCCTCAAAAAACACAACATAATGAAAAAGGGGGTTTCAGGAGAAATGTTCAAGCACTCTCTACATGAGAAGTTAAAAGAGATTGTCTAGGAGTTGGATATAGCATTTCAAAACATCTTTCAAATCTGTTACAGGCTGTACAATCATGTGTTTACAGTTCCTGCGAGGATACAAAATCAAGAACAGATCCATTCAAAGAGAAATTTAGGTCAAACTGACAGTAGATTTCAACTTGAGGGATATATTATTCTAACATGTCGCACACTGGAATAGCTTTGAAACAGAATCCAGTCACTCTTCCCCTCAGCAATCTGTCTTTGAGGGATGAAAGGTCAGGAGTAAGTGCTGAAGGAACCAAGATGATTATAGAAACACAACAGGAAGTGAAAGAGGCACTGATGTGATCCAGCAAAATACTTACCGTGTCTACAAAGCTTTGTCCTGCATCCATTTAGAGAACATGTATTTTTAATGGCATTATCAATACTTTAATCTTTACAAATGACAAAGCGGTTTTTAAGATCTTACATATCAGATTTGTCAGACTCTATTTTGAATGTGTCTCATTAAAATTACATTTGCTGTTGGGGGAGTATTTTGCTAGATACCCCCCCAACAGCCATCGTCCAATCATAGCCGACTGTTAGCAACATTAGCACCTCTGATCTGTTTTAGTGGTTTTCGAACTACAGGCAAACATTAAAAGTAAAATCCTACTGTTCAAATGATCAACACAAAGTTAAGATAAGTAGCCAAGCAGGGAAATGTGTTCTCATAAAAGTATGGATAGTACTAAGAATACTTTGTTGCTAAAACAATAGACATTGTTTCCGAAACTCATGTAGCTAAAGGTTTAGCGTGCTTGCGACAACTGAACATTTCAGCCGCCAAAAGTCATGGGTAGAAATGACAAGCGTCAAGGGTGTTCGGGCTGGTGTGTGTGTGTGTGTGTGTGTGTGTGTGTGTGTGTGTGTGTGTGTGTGTGTGTGTGTGTGTGTGTGTGTGTGTGTGTGTGTGTGTGTGTGTGTGTGTGTGTGTGTGTGTGGCCTAGCATTACTATACTTGTGGGGACCTAAATCTGTTTACATAGTCACGTGTGGGGACTCGCCTCCCTTATGGGGACAACATTGAGGTCCCCATGAGGGGGATCATTAATTTTAGGGTGAAGACTTGGTTAGGGTTAGGGTGTGGGTTAGGGTGTGGGTTAGGGTATGGGTTAGGGTTAGGGTATGGGTTAGGGTGTGGGTTAGGGTTAGGCATGTGTTGGTTATTGGTTAGTGTGTGCTGTACATTTGGGGGGAGACACAATAAATAAAGCTTTGCCAGTTTGAGTCCTTAGCACAACTGATCAAGGATGGCCAAACGATTCTCTGCTCAGACTCAGAAGGCCTTGCAAATGATTCTGGAAGAGAGAGAACCATTTGATGATGATGGTGATGATGATGATGATGATGATGATGATGATGATGATGATGATGATGATGATGATGATGATGATGATGATGATGATGAGGAAGAGGAAGAGGCTTCAGAATGTGAGGATGTGACTTTGAAGAAGAGGATGAGATTGAGCATCAGCTAGTTGCAACAACAAAAGACGAGCCACAGGACCAGCCGGTCAGCGGCACTTTAATTCATTAATGTGATCAAACAATGTGAAAGGGCAAATATTAACCATGTATGCTTTTTATATTGCATGTACTTGAGATGAAGTATGTTGAGTATTTTAACATAAAATAGTTTGATTGTGTTGAAGAGCAAAAAGGCATGGGGTCCACCAGACCCCCGAACACTGGCTGAGTAACAGATATATATATGAAGCAGGTAGAGGACAAGAGGAGAGCAGGAGAGGAATGAGAAGCATCTGCAGAAGCGGAGAAAATAAGAGAGTGCAATTGAAGAAGAAAGAGCTCCTCCTCTTCCTCCTCCTCCTCCTCCTCCTCCTCCACATTAATTGAGTTTGGATGGATTGGAGATCGATGGCGGGGAGGCCCCTTGAACGCTTAGCGGTAAGAGGGATTAGAATTTGAAATCAATTAGTTTTGTGTCTGCAAACCCTTACCTCCGCGGGAAGGGAAAATCAATTAAGGGAATTAAAAGTTGAAGCAACGACAAGAAAGTCATTTTCAACGAGCCTCTCCGCTTTCATCTCCGCCTGAGCGTGTGTGTGTGTGTGTGTGTGTGTGTGTGTGTGTGGGGGGGGGGGGGGGGGGGGGGAGATCAGATGGTGCTTTATCTTTATCTCAGTTCCTTAGAAGAGGCCGGGCCCCGCGGAGCAATATCAGGAGGGAGTTATCTGACCTTTGAACTTCTGACCTCTGATGTGAGGGACTCCCAGCCGCACCTGGCTCACCGTACAGCTCAGAACACACACACACACGCACACACACACACACACACACACACACACACACTCGATAACATCAACAGTGTTTATTTAATGTGCTGCAAGGAAAGTCCTGCAAAAAAGAGTCGCATTTGACCTACATATTCAAACACTCCCCTGGAAGTCACGCACACGCACACACACACGCTCGATAACATCAACAGTGTTTATTTAATGTGCTGCGAGGAAAGTCCTGCACAAAAACTGTGTCCTGCACAAAAACTGTATTTCAATCTAAGTTCCCTAAAAAAAGCCTGGAGCTTCTATCAAACTCAGACTCACTTTTCAGCTACATATTCAAAACACTCCCCTGGATGTCAGAGAGTATAGACATGTATGTGCTTTCTATCTCACACAGTCCCTATAAGAGTATGTGTGTGTCGTCACCAATCACCAGTCCTCCTCCTCAGTATGGCCGAGAGGCAGGCGGACAGGGATAGCAGTGCAGAGACAGAGAGGTTAGCCGTACGCAGACACCGTCTCTTTGAAGATGTTCTGACCGGTACCAGACCACGCAGAGCGGTGAGTCAACATCATCATCCTCTCTGCGGGGGATCATCACCAGAGGTCGGAGGTCAGCCTGGGACAACACAGCAACGGGAGGAAATGTACGGGGTTGAAAGATATATTATGACATCTAATGCTCACGTTCAGGTTCTTATTTATAATGTGTGTTCTACTGGGACATGTCTCCATGCTTTAATGTTCAAACAGCTCTCATACCGCCTGTGCTGCAGCACCTCTTTCACCCTCCGGCCGTTTCTCAATCTCGAGGATACTGGCTTCCAAGCCAATATTTCAAGGATGCTAAATCATCGAGTGCCACCGAAGGACTGTTCCAATCTCCAGCATACTTGGAATTCCACCGAGGCCACGTCCTTGGTTTGGGGGTAATTTCGAGGCTGCACATGGGTAGACTTTACGTCCTTAAAATCCCCACAATGCTTTGCGCACGGACCAATTTCCCCGAATCTATGGTGGAAAATGTAAGGCGGGGCCTCTCATATGACGCACACCTGCACACTTGCTCGCCTGTTCCATTCTTCATTTTCCGAATGCCAGGAAGGATTCTTGCCTAGCTTCTGAAGGAAGTGACTCGGAAGACATGTGCTACGAAGCAAGCGTCCTCGCGATTGAGAAACGGCCACAGTCTGAAACCAGAGCTGCTCTGATTGGTTAGCTGGCCGGCTCTGTTGTGATTGGTCAACCACTAAGAGATGTCCCGCCCCTTAGCCTATCACGTACAATGTGTTGAGCGCTATAGCCGTTAAGTGTTACATAGTGAATTATATTAAATAACGATAACTTTAATACAAAAATAAATACACTTTCATTGTTTTATTGTTATTGTTCAGTGTGATCTAACAAGAGTTAGCAAAAGGAGGTGTTACTCCTGTGCTGGCAGTGTGCACGGACATGATGCACACTAGCCTGGTGTTATAGTGATTGCATTTGAACCATAGTTACCTGAGAACACAGATATCGAGCAGCATTGATGATACATGTCATGCAGTTTCCACGGATCTGTCCTTCTCTCTTCATCACTGCAGAGTTTGAGACGATGCGTTCAAAGACACGCCTGATGGAGCTGTGCTGAGTAACACAAGTCAAGCAGCAAGTAATGCACCTAATTAGCTGTTCAGTAGTAAACAAAGTAATGTATTTTGCTTTTTAATGAGTAATATGTTTCTTTAATTAAGTCATTTGCACAACACTGGTTTCCACAGATATGAACAAAAGAACAAAGTCTAATTCCTATGATTTAGGAAATAGCAATCGCCAAACGATTCACGGAATTTGAGATTCAATGTTTTTTTTTATCATTATTCACATTATTATTGAAAAATATATAAAATGACTGGAGCAATCTCTCCAGAGGATTTGTACCAAACATATATATTGGTCAAATACGGAGAATACAAATTGTAGGCCGGGATATCTCTGCAACTTCACAATACTTCATTCAAAATTGTATTTCAACACATATTTAGGGGGTCCCATTAGACCTTTTGGGGGGTTTCCCCTATCTGAACCCCTAGATTCCACCGGGTCGCGTTACGGCCGCGTTACGGCTTCCACCAGACGCGCCGCGTTACGGCTCAAAAGCGCCCCAGAAGCGTCTCGGCGCTGAGCTCCGCTAAAAATAGGATGCAAGTCTATTTTCGACGCGAGGCAGTGCAGAGGCACCGGGCAGGAAGTGGACCGGTCAGAGCATCCGGATCCGGCCAATCCCCAAATAAACTAATTTGCAGACCCTATCCCTCTGTAGTCTTTCAAGTAGGAGGAGAAATGCCAGCGTTCTCCTCCGGTTTACAGGCACTGTGTAAACTGTTATATATATAGAATAATTATGATGATGAATGCATTTTTTTACCACTAAAATGCAGCAACACGTCTTTGATTAATGTTGTTTATAACTAGGATATTACAGTTATTATTAACTTTGCCTGTACAAAGTAGCCTGTCCAGGACACATGCCCAAATCAACAAAAACTGCGAGCCAGCAGGCAAGATGCTCCGCTTCTGAAATGTTTCTGAAACGTGCCCGGTAGGGTATGACGCCGGAGGAGGCCGGACCAAAACCGCGCCGCAGACGGACCCGGTGGAATCAAGGGGTAAGTGTGCTATAAAGGTTTTGGTGCATGTCAATGGTCTGCAAAGGCTAACATGTAAAAGTTTCTATTGTTGAACATTAAAACATAGAGACATGTCAGACCTAAGGCACAAATACAATTATGAAACTTTGAAATTAGCATATCGGGCCCCTTTAAACTAATATTGTGCTTCCTGTGAGTAAAATACTGCACTACAGTTTATTGGAATTACATTCAAATAAACGACTGGTCACATTCACCTAGATTACATCTACTGGACAG
>CADEHL010001255.1:0-32500 GCA_902827135.1 Harpagifer antarcticus | reverse complement strand
GAAGATTGTTCCAAGCAAGTGGAGCTGCGCACATAAAAGCTGTCTAAGACAGTCCTTGCTCTTGGCACAGCTAACAATACTACATCATGCGATCTCAGACAATAGCTGCTTGCAACTCTCTGTGTTATCAGAGAGCAGATATAATACGGGAGTTTACCCAACAAAGCTTTATAAATAAACGTGTACCAATGACTGAGCCTCTTTACAGTAAGTGATGGCAGACCTGCCTTGGCATACAGGGTACAGTGATGAGTAAGTGCTTTACAGTTAGTAACAAATCTCAGAGCGCTGTGATAGGCGGCATCTAACTTGTTCAGGCGATAGGCAGGTGCATTCATATACAACAAATCATCATAGTCCAGCACAGGTCAAAAGGTCACAGAGCCTTTTCCTGGCCTCAAGTGAGAAACAGGACTTGTTCCTGAAAAAGAAACCTAGCCTAACCCTTAGCTTTTTAAGCAGGTTATTGACATGAAGTTTAAAAGTAAGACAATCCTCAAGCCAGATACCAAGGTATTTATAACAGGTAACCACTTCAAGTACTTGTCCTTGCATACTAACAATATCTAAAACAGGCTCTGGTGTCTTTTTAGCTTTAGAAAAGAGCATTACCTTGGTTTTATCAACATTTAAAAGAAGCTTAAGCTCAGCGAGCTGAGTCTGAATAATGTTAAAAACAGCCTGTAATTTAACACCAGCCTCTTTAATGGAGGGACCTGCACAGTACATCATGGTATCATCCGCATAAACATGTAAACCTACATTTTCACCTAAACTATTAATATAGATAGAGAATAAAAGTGGACCTAAAACAGAACCTTGAGGAACACCTTTAGCAATGTTTAACCACTCAGAAGACAGCCCATCAAAGTGAACACATTGGGACCTTTCAGAGAGGTAGTTATTAAAGTCTTTAGATATGAGAATTAACACTTTGCTTCGACTTTATTCAGAACATCAATCAAGCAGCAAGCAAACTGTTTTCTTTGTAAAGATCAGTAAGTAGTACAGAGTGAAGTCACATTAGTTCTGTGTGTGTGTTTGAATCCGATCTTCTCTGTGCTTTGTTTACATACACAAAGACTCCTGTGTACAGCTAGCTAGGGACCGCTACCGCTGACATTTCTTTAAAATGTCCAGAAAAAGTTAAAATGTCAGACAAAAGCCTTGGCAACATGTACCAGGAATGTTTCTGTTAACATGCATTGATGGATCTTTATTTGAAACAGGAAAAGGTTTAATTTTAAAGACAATATTGCAAGAGCTAATCTTGTCAAAAATGGTCTTTTCAGATACCCTTGTCAAATAAAGTAGGTCGCTGAGGTTAACTGCACAACTTGTTTGAATGTTTCTTACATTACCGCGTGTAGAAATGTGGATAAATTATGGACGTGCTTCTCCTGTGCTTTTTATAACTTTGACTGTAGACAGCATATTGTAAAGATAAGGACTCAAGAGCTTATGTACCAATTCCTTTTGGTTGTACGTTATCAAAAAATGGTCAGTACTGCTGCGAGGAGCGGACAGGTTTCCGGGTCGGCGATACAGCGGGAACAAGCGAAACTCATCCTGAGCACACACACACTCAAAGTAAAATCAATAAGTGTGGCTTGATATTGAGGAAGAAAAAGGTTTATAACGCTGTGAGAAAGGGTCTGCGGAGAGCATTTCTCCGCCATCCCAACTCGTCTATTACCAACCAGGGAGCTCTATGCAAGTCAATGGGGCTCCCTGTTAGTTAGCCAAGGGATCCTGGTGTGTGAGGTGCTCCGCTGTTGTTGATGTGGGTGTTCACACGTCACAGAACCCAGGAAGCAAACAATGGAAAAAGAGAAATGTCCAATGAGGCGTTCTGGGGCAGCATAGAGAGGTATTCTCTGTGTTAGAGTTTTACTCGCTACAGGGTGCACTTTGAGGGTTTGTGACTCTGCAGACCGTTTACATGCAGAAAAAGCTACATAACACAAGGGGCCGGGTAATAACCAGAAAAGCATGACATTGTCACGATCTTAGTTTTATGTCATGGTTGTATTTTGCTATTCTGTTCTCCCTGTGTCTGGTCCTCCTCCCTGTCGTTAGTTTCCCTGGTGTGTCTGATTGTCTGATTGTGTTCACCTGTTGCCCTTGTGTTTCTCCTTCCCTGCCCGGCTGTTTCTCGTCTCGTGATTACCCCTCCCTGTATTTAGTCTGGTCTCTTCCTGTGTTCGGTGTTGGTTCATTATTTGTCGTTCATGTCTCCCTTCATGTTGGTCACAGTCACCTTTTGTTTGGATGCGACCTCGTGCCTCGTGCCTGTTCATGGATTCTTGTTTTTTTCAGCTTTTGTCAATAAAGCTCGCCCTTTGTTTCATTTTGAAACCTGCTTCCCTCCTCAATCTGCATTTGTGTCCTATTTTTCCCCAACCCTGACAGACATGGGACCTTTAACCAATAAAATGAACTATATGTATTGCAGTCTAGGAAGTAAAAGCTTTGAACCTCTATATTTCAAAGCCGCTCATGTCAGAAATAATCGTACAATTCCAAATACACAAAAAACAATTCAGATTCACTAACACTAATCATAGGTTGTGTATCTCACAGATAAACCCTCAGAAACCACAGAGAGTGCAGACGGCGGTCACTGCAAACACACTGAATCACATTTAATCCAATTAATGTGTTATGTTGTTGGTTTGCCCGGGAGAGCCTGAAGAGCAGAGATACTGTGGTACAATTTACCCCTGCAGACATGCCAATGTTGATCATTTGATTAGGTACTTTTAATTAGTGGCTAACACAACCAGAAAACATCCTGAGACAAATCACTCGGAGCAAGGGTGGAAAAGAGGGGACTGGGCGGCGCTAACCCATCTATCACCCTGTCCCCAAAGGTCTCTAATTAGCCGGGGCCAATCAACAGGGGCTATCAATCAGCCCTCACGACGGTTTCGACCAATCGCAGAGCACCATAAGTCACCGTCTGAGGCCGCCCAAACCAATGGATGATGGAGGGAAAGAGAGGGCTGGCTGCCAGGGATGCGGAGGTTTTAGAGGACGAGAGGAGGAATGGGCCATGACAGCTTTATTCATCTGACGCTTAAACGGCCTCTGAGGAGAGCCAGAGAAATGTCAACGTGGAGAGGACGATTACGAGAGATATCGATCCTCTTTCCTTCCCCGAAAAGAAAAGAAAACACTCCTCCTCCTCCTCCTCCTCCTCCTCCTCCTCCTCCTCCTCCTCCTCCTCCTCCTCCTCCACCTCCTCCTCCTACTCGTTCGCCTCTGACTCGACACTCCCCCAGGCCAGCTTCGACAGGTGGAGGAATGAGGGGAGGAACGGCGGATTCATTCTGACTCGTGGGCTTTTTGCTGGCATTGCATCTGCTAAACAGCAACACAGATAATGCTTACCCAGGGCTGATGTCTGGCTGAACAACTGTGGCACAAACACACAGGCTAACACATACAAACAATCAGCAGGGGTGGGAAATGGGTATTAAAAAAAAGCTAAGAAATAAGCACCATAAAACACTCGTGACATGGCAGAGTCGTCGGCGAAGTTTAATGAAGCCGAGAGCCATTAGGATTATATTTTGTTAATGGTAATTGCCTGCTCATATTGCTTTTTAAGTGTTTATTTCCCTTCATTAAAAAGCCAGACAGGCTTAGAGGAACAAAGTGGAAAGGAGAGAATGACAGCTTGAGACACGCTAAGCCACTCATTTGTTTTACTGTGTATGGCAGCTAAGTATTAGTGTGTAAAATACTGTGGTTACATTAGCACTTAACAACACACTTAATGCATGTATGGCACCTTGTTTATCAGATACATGCATAGGTCTCTCTCATTTCCAGTACAGCAAAGTGTGTGTGTGTGTGTGTGTGTGTGTGTGTGTGTGTGTGTGTGTGTGTGTGTGTGTGTGTGTGTGTGTGTGTGTGTGTGTGTGTGTGTGTGTGTGTGTGTGTGTGTGTGTGTGTGTGTGTGTGTGTGTGTGTGTGTGTGTGTGTGTGTGTGTGTGTGTGTCCTTAACCTATTTTAAATGTGAGATATGTGACATTTTTGCATTGAAATGTCTAAAAACAACTAGATATTTGTTATATATTTTGTTGTCAACATCATATCGAATGTCTCCAACTATTTTCAACTACAGAAATCCTTCATTTTAATGAAGGTAACAGTCTGGTCCATTTGTTTGGTGTTGTTTCCGCTTTGTGCATGCATTATTCGCTGTTATAAATGGACAGTTTTAAGTCCCACTTTTTCAATACACTTTTTAGACCTTGTCCTTTTTGAACTGGATGACACATTTGAAGTTATCATAGAAAAAACTTGAGCTTGTCTCCTTTTTTCAGCCTTGCCTTTCCCTCTGCTCCACCCACACATGCTGTGCTGTGGGTGAACCTGGGCGGTGTTTCCTGATGTCATTAAGTGTGGGTTCTCCAGGGCCACATTGCCACATTTCTCTCTACTACAGCTGCTGCCCAGGCCAAGGCCAGTAATCACTACTTAGCAAGCCACTCGTAGCCACAAGCACGCCAGCAGAAAGAGGCTCCAGGTCCCGACAGCGGGGCCAACTCCCGTCAATCAAATCCAGTGGAGAAGCAGCCTGATAAACAGAGAGTCCACTGAGTTCAGACGCTTTACCTGCGCTGAGAACGTCTGCTTGTTGGCAGCATTGACGAACAGACGTCTGTGAGATTTCAATCGAGTTGGACCCAAGTACCCTTCAACAAAAACATGCCTGTGTAATAGTCTGGCTCCAAAAGGGTGGAACAAGCTCACAATTGATATCAAAACAGCAGAAGGCCTATAGACCTCCACTCAAATATAACAATTAAAATACAAATCCTTCTTGTTTTGACTGCACAAAATAAATCTCACTTCTGTATGTAGCAATTGAAAGGTTCTGTTTAGTTAAAGCCAATGCAGAAACACTTTACAATGGTTTGGCTTATTGAAAACTAATGTACTCATAAATGTGCCAACCATGCATGCAGTGTGACGCAGTTGCTCCTGCTAGATTCATTTAAACTTCTATCAGTAACTTTTCATTAGCTGCACCCTTTCTGAACATGCCTGTTGGAGATTTAGATTCTTCTTTCGCCTCTCAATTACTGCCGTATTACTGTATTCAAGCCACTGTTGCACACCAACTGCATGGCCGCCTTGTTTACACCAGGAAGCTTCTTATTGCTCAGAAGCTGGTTAACATGGTGGTCAGAACAAAGACCACCATCCAACCCTAAATCTGAAGATGGTCACAGAGGATTCAGGGGTACAACGATGAGAGGAAAGAGACCTGGGTTCAGACTTTTGGGAGAAATGGAGATATAAGACTCTCCTCATGGCTAACTTAGGATCATTGGCCAAGCAAATATACAAGCTAACCGCATTAGCCAGGAGTCAGACAGAATATCTGGAGTGTAATTCAATGTGCTTTACGGAAATATGCCATGTTTTCTTTCGATGGCTTCAGGATGTCTTCACCGTGAGTCTTCAGTCTTCATAGTTGAATTCACTTCTTGTAAGGTGCTTTGTATAAAAGTGCCAGTTTAATAGATTAAAGTTATGTAATGTGAGTTTGCCAGCCAAGAGTTGAGAGATTTTGGCAGCCGACATTTTGAAAGTAAATTGGCCCTTTGGTGAAATGGACAGCTGAAACCACAAAGCCCAATAACAGTCGCTGGGTTTCCTCGTGGGCCTGCTGCTTTGTTCATTTATTTCCCTGCTGCTGTTATGGGAGACGACCCCTCACCTGCTCAGAGACGGCCACATCCTCCGTCAGCCGTCTGTGAATATCTGAGCCAACAGGAAGTGCCCACACAGACTGGAGACATATAACATTTTATAGAAGCTAAGTGGCAAATGAAAAAATTAAGTCAAACGAAGAACCAGCACATAACTTCACATGAGCTGTTTGTCGCACTAATTGCAGCCCAATATACAGGAAGTGTACAGGCTGGCTCTGAATGTTCTCCAGAAATAGTGTTTGTATGGTTATCAGCATCTGGCAGGAACAATGGAGGACATGTGTAATTATACTGGACATATCTGGAAGGATGTGGGTACAAGCGGCTCGAAAACTAAAGCCAACATACGAACGCTTTCATTTCTATTTTGGAAAAACACAAAGCTGTAGATAATTGTTTTATTTCAGGGAATAGTTTATCATCTTTGGAAACTTTGATCTGTTGTGCATTTTCAGTCTTCATGCTAAGCTAACCAGATGCTAACTGTAGCGTGTAAAGAAGGCAGATACGTGTGAGGCTTTTGAGGATTATTTACTTAACCCTCCTGTCGGGTCAAATCTGACCGGTTTACTACTTTCATCAATCATAACTTTTTAGTTGTACATTCGATTGCATTCAGGCTTTATGATATCCTTCACAGGAGACATTTGAACATGTGAAATTGCTGATCACCACTTTCATTGCATTTTGGATGATTTAGTCAACTTTGTAACACCATGGTGTTCCCGCTCAAACATGACCGCCATAAAGAAAAGGAATTAGTAACCATCCGGATCAGATAAAACACACACACACACACATCCACACATACACGCGCACACATACTCTAGATGTGTCCCCCCCCCATGTGAATCACACCTGGCACACACACACACATACACAAACACAAACACACACACACACACACACACAAACACACACACAGAACAATTTGACACATTTCCCGCTCTTATTTGCCCCTCCCCCCACATGGATCACACCTGGCACACGCAATACGTGTTCAGTGTCTGTTCTTTGTATATTTACTGCAGTTGTTCATGTACACCAGTAGTCTGATACAATATTTACAGTTTGAAAGGGTGTTAAATTACATTTGGTGATGATTAATGTTTTTTGTGTTAATGTAAGACGAAGACAATAGGAGGTTTACACATGTGTATTTGTTAAGTCTTTCTTCGGTCCTGCAAAGTTAACATGTTGCAGATACAGACTTTCCAAAGACATGACTTCTCCACGCAGCCTTACTCCAGGGTTTTGGGGTATTCATTTCATACCTAGAAAAATAAAACTGCTTTTCCTGTCCTCATCAAAACACTGTCAACTTCTTGGCCGACACAACTCAAATCAAAGCTGCTGGATTGAAAAAGAAAAAAGAAAGAGAGAAAAAGAAAAGGAGATCAAACCAAAAAATCTCAAGTTTTACTGCCTCGGAGCGAGAGGGATCGAAATACAAGATACTTCCCGAGTGTGTCGCGTCAATGTTGAAGTTTATACTCGTACTATACGAGCGCTATTAAAGACAGAAGAAAGAAAGAGAGCGGAGGCAGGGAGAGGGGAGTCATTTAATTTCATCTGCACTAAAAGGCACTGCTGGCACCGGTCAGTGATTCGCCTCGTTAGCTCTACCTCTGTCACGCCAGCCAACGCATACTTCACTCATGAGTAATGTGGAAGATGGAGAGTCACCCCCCCCCCCACCTTCCTTCTGTTCCTCCTTTCTTTTTTGTTAAACCGCTCACTTATCTGCTCATCCCCCAAATCGCCCTCCTACGTTTCAGGTTTAAACTTCTCATTTGAAGTGCAGATAAAGATCTGAGAAGTGCTGTACACTTTTTTTCTTTCTTACCGGGAATGAGTGGGATCTCTGTGTGTGTGTGTGTGTGTGTGTGTGTGTGTGTGTGTGTGTGTGTGTGTGTGTGTGTGTGTGTGTGTGTGTGTGTGTGTGTGTGTGTGTGTGTGTGTGTGTGTGTGTGTGTGTGTGTGTGTGTGTGTGTGTGTGTGTCAATGTTCAAGGGGTTATTGTAGCACCTCCAGGAAGTGTAAAAGGATCAACGACATTAAACGGCCAACAGGGTCAACTATCATATTTCCTTAAGAGAATCCCGGGCAATTAGATGGAAACAAGACAAGAGACACACACACACACACACACATACACACACAACACACACACACACACATCCAACTCCCTGACACTGTTTTCATGCAAACCCAGACACACACTTGGATAAAACTCACAGATACACACACATGCACTAACCACACACACACGGTACGCCGGCGCGGCCACACACACTTCTCACTTCATCACCCTGCGGGCTTGTTAAAAGGCAGTTTGCAGCGTGCAGTAAAGCAGGGCTACGAGTTGCCGAGGCGAATCAGGTAACAAATTGGCTGGGCTGTTTTGCGTTGCCATTGATTGTGGGAGCGGGTGTTTCTCACCACGCGTTAACAAGAGGGAGAAGATGGAAACTCCCGTCTCTTCTCTCGGTTTCTTTCGCTCATGTTTAGCGCTTCTCTTTTTTGCATCACTTCTCTTTCTGTGTCTGTGTTTGTCTCTTCGTTCTCTTCCAGCCTGAGGGCCACATTATTCATCCATACACTCCCTCTCCCTTTCTCTTGTCATTTACCCTGTCATCATGCTTCCTCCGCAGTCTTTTTCTTTTGTTGTTGCTCAGACTCGCTCTCTCTGTGAATTACATTTCGGAGTTTCAATTCAGGGCAGACGAGGCTACACATGTGAGAGAAGTGGTCTTTATTGTAAAAGCTAACACTACTAAAGAATGATTTTAAGCTAAATCCTGCATTATTCATTTCTGTTCACTTTGGGACAGCGCGATAAGCAGGAAACATTGATATCATCATCTCATAAAGTGGATGTGTGCAGTTAGCAGTTGCCACGTCGCAGCATTAGCATATTCAATGTTTTTTCTCTCAGAGTAATTACTCTCCTTTCAGGTCTGTTTTACTCTCCACCAAGTCTTCAGGATAATAGCTGGCTCTTTAGTTGCTAAATATTAAAATACTTTACCTAAAGGTGGGGTAGGTAAGTTTGAGAAACCGGCTCGAGATACACTTGTTATATTCCATGGAATGCTCTTAACATCCCGATAGCAATGAATATCTCAAGTGCTTTGACAAAAAATCCATAAATACATTTCATCTGTGGAAGCCGTGGCGCTGTAAAAAGCACGACCAATCAGCTGAGCCGGCCCGGCTAAAATAACTGGATGGCCTACCCAGTGGCGACTGGTCATTAGGGGCAGGTGGGACACAGCCCCACCTAGTGTCAGCAAAAAGTATTAAAAATAATGATGAAATGATGAAAACATTTTTTTTAAATATATAAAATATATTTTAAGATCATGTTTAATCATCTGATTCGTCTCATTGCTGTTTTAGTCTGTGTTCTTCTAATTAGTGTCTACAGTGTGTGCCTATTGAGCTGTTTGGAGCCATGTGGGACAAAACCCGATCCTGCCCCTCCCTCTCACTGTCTAAGTGAACGGTGACTGTAAAGACTACACTGCGCATGCTCAGAGTATTTTCCTATTTAATGTGTGTGGCAAAAAATAATGACCATAGGGGCATAGAGCTGCCATCCCCACCATACGTCATCTCACATAATTCAGAGCTGAATGGCTGTAAGTACGTGTGTCGCGAAAAGTGTGGTGTGTGAAGAGGAGACGAGAGAGCTGCAGTGACACATCTTAAAACCTGGAAGTAAGCTGCGCATGGCTTCCCTCGACAAAAAAGCAATGAGATTTCTCCATAGGATTTTAGAAAATAGCTCCAAATAAGGTCTGTGGGAAACGTAGCTGTTAGATAAATGCACGTTTTGTCTACCCTACTTTTATAATTTTCGAATCATAAATCTATTGATTAGATTAGATTTATGATAGACTTTTGAAACTACTAGAACATAAGGAGGACTTTTACAAAAAAGTAATAGAGATTTTTGTCCAGAGGGATAGGCAAATGGACTTAATCTTCAAGTCAAGGTAAGACTGCAATTTTATTGAAAATGGGATCTTACTAAGAGAGAGCAATTCAATATTTAAATGATAAAATTACATTTTTTGGATATCCTTTTGTTGAACTGTCTGTTTAAAATTAATTGAAGCATCAGACAAAAAAAGCTTTTGAAAATAATATTACATCTTGATTTAGGTCGAAATATAATATTTGTAAACCTGAAGAGTCAGAGTCAGTGCCTCACCAGCCATGAACCTCACTGCAGAAGCGTATAGACATCTACGTTGTTTGTGCCCCACCACTTTTGTACATATAAAAACGCCACTGGGCCTACCTGCCTGTCAGCCTTCCATCTGGGCACATACTTATCTCGTGCCCTCATTGGTCATGTGCGCGTTCGTGTGTGTTGGAGGAGGGGCTCTGTGAGGAAGTGGCAGATTTGTTCCGGCTGTGTATTTTCAAATTCTGGCGCACTCGAGCTGGTTTCTCCAAAATTACCCACCCCACCTTTAACACAGCCTTATTGTTTGCCTAAAACAATTACCTGCTACGTCTAAAAGTTACAGGCTGAGATTTAAAGGAAGGACCGTGACACATTTTCATAATATACATGTTGCGACCTGGCTCAAAAGGCCGCAACAAAAAGGAGACACAACATGTCAACGGGTAGAAAAAGGTGTTTATTTGCACAAACAGTTCAAATCAAGTACGGTGCATACTCATCAGAGCCGGGTGCCTGCAGGAGAAAACAGCGAGAGCACAGAGAGGAGCAGAGAGGCTCTAAATAGCTGCAGGACACCAGACCCAGGTGCCCTGAGTTACTGCAATCAATGCACACAGCAAACACCAATCACCAATCACCAATCACCAATCTACTGATGCACCCACAGGGGCATCACATACATGTAAAATGCTATTATTATTCTTTAAATGACCATCCTAAGTTAGTGTTTGCCAAGGTAGAGTGCTTCACCTGCACTTCATCCACTTGTCAGGTTTTCTTTGGGATTCTCTCTCACAGGTATGCTCTCCCTTTATTTCATAATTGTAATACCTTCCTGGTCTTTAATGTATGTACTAATGTGTACAAATACTTTCTCCAAAATGAAAAATGTATTATTAGCATTTGAAATGGTTATATTAGAAAATGTAAATGTTTGCTAATTTAAAACAGCCGGTACAATCCCATCATTATTCTAGTAATCATGATGACTGATTCTTATTTAACCTTTTTCAAACATGTATTTAATACACAACTTGCCCTTAGTTGCAACTATACTTAAAGGCACAAACGGAAAAAGCATGTATTGATAATCCATATGGTGCAGCAATTCCGTCTGTAGCTAAAAGCAGACTTTTTTACAGATTAAAATAACTTGGCAAGAGGATAAAGTATTTACTGCAGTGTTCAATCCATGAAACAACTCCTCAAAAGGACACATGAAACAGTTTTTGTTCAGCTTGCTTGTTACGACTCTCTAAAGCAGTGTCCCACAACAAAAGCTCCCCAATAACACAGGGCCATTTTGCCATAAAACCCTAAATGGGCTGCAGAGAGAAGAAAGAGCTCCGTCTGAAATGTTGAGACTGAACCAAGCGACCATTTCCTGATGGGCAATCACCGCTCTTCATCCAGTGTGTGTGTGTGTGTGTGTGTGTGTGTGTGTGTGTGTGTGTTGTGTGTGTGTGTGTGTGTGTGTGTGTGTGTGTGTGTGTGTGTGTGTGTGTGTGTGTGGTGTGTGTGTGTGTGTGTGTTGTGTGTGTGTGTGTGTGTGTGTGTGGTGTGTGTGTGTGTGTGTGTGTGTGTGTGTGTGTGTGTGTGTGTGTGTGTGTGTGTGTGTGTGTGTATGTGTGTGGGTGTGTGTGTGTGTGTGGAAGCCAACCCCCGAAACACCTATATGACTACAACCCGGTTTTCTGGTCTTTCTTCTTTTCTTAACATCCAGGGTAATGACCGGGCCGTCCAGACGGGACATGTCTGGCCCTTTGATTGGACGAGGGGCCGAGCTGAGGACGAGGCTGATTGGACGCAGCAGCGACAGATGGACGAACAGAGAGTGCAGACAGGAGACGATTCTGAATCTAATTATGCAAGTCTCTCTCTCTCTCTCTCTCTCTCTCTCTCTCTCTCTCTCTCTCTCTCTCTCTCTACATCTCTCTCTCTCTCTCTCTCTCTCTCTCTCTCTCTCTCTCTCTTCTGGTCTCTGTTTTCTCTTTTGGTTAACGCTCGCTGCCAGACTTTCTCTCAGTCCGTCTATACAATCCATCATCGTGAGTGGCATCAACTGAGCAAATAAGAGACCCACAAACACAGAATTGGCAACACACATTTGTAATATATGCTTTACAGGGGGTGAAGACAGCTTAAATTATAACATCAGAAGGCACCAAGGAACACACATTTACATACATATCCATGTAAATGTATACATACATACTACTGCACTTATGTGGACCAGCTAAGGTTAAACACACAAATGAGTCAGCAAACAGTCGGTAAAGGTCGTCACAAGCACAGTCAAAACTACGACACACATGCACTCTTTTGTATGTAAAATGCCGGTGTTCTTTCTATGTTTGGTCGAGGACTTGTGTTTAGTGAAGCAGATGGCGGTGGAGCGAGAAGGGGATGGAAAATGAAGGAGTTGTGAGACTTGTATGGAGGAGTTTATACTTTACGCCTCTCCAAATTGGAGCCGTTGGCAGTTCCCAGTCTCGCTCATGCATACATACATGGCAGCGGATCAACCTCTCAGCCCCTTTTTTGGGATGTTCTGTATATCTCAATATCCACAACTTCGAATGCTCATATTTGCATGTGTCACTGGGCGTGAACTCGACTATGGGTATGCATACAGATGTAGCACTCCAGATAGGAATCCAATGGGTGTGTCCCAACCAAAAACCCAGTGGATCCCAGTGGCTGGGGGCGTTGCCAAATTTCCCCATTTGTTCAATTACAGGATTGAACCATGAGATGGCGCTTCATTCACAAATACACAAAGACAACTTGGTGTTGTAGAACTTAGTCTGTTTGCAATGTTGCAGCTCTGCAGTTGTGTTTGCTGAATACTGTAGCATTTAATCACTTATCTGTTATGGTTTTCACACTATAACGAAAAAACATCAATATTTTAGATCAAATAAAGTATATAGTTTGCTTTATGCAGTATATTTTTTGTAATATTGTTGGAGTGTCTTTACACAGTACAGTAGATCGAAGTAAATCAACTTATACATTAAAGGTCCCATACATTAAAGGTCCCATGCTTTTCCAGTTAGTACCCGTCCCCTTGTGTTATGAAGGTTTTTATGCATGTAAACGGTGTGCAGAGTCAAAACCCTCAAAGTACACCCAGTAGCGAGTAAAACTCTAACACAGAAAATACCTCCCCAAAACGCCTCGTTGGAGATACGTCACTGTCCATTTGATTCTTCTACGCATGATGTCAATCGTACCCGGAACGAAATGGACCAATCCGTGGAGCCGTTACGTTACGTCCGCGGAGCCGTTACGTTAAGCCCCCGCTGATTGGTCCAAATTGACCAATCCACGGACTTCCTCACACACTCAGTGCAGGCAGCTCTGCTGATCTCTCCTCCCTGGCTGCAGGCTGATAATAGACAGTTGGGATCGCGCAAAATTCTCTCTGCAGACCCATTCTCTCTGCAGACCCATTCTCTCTGCAGACCCATTCTCTCAGCAGACCCATTCTCTCTGCAGACCCATTCTCTCCGCAGACCCATTCTCACAGCGTTTATCAACCTTTTTCTTACTCAATATCAAGCCACACTTATTGTTTTTACTTCGGCTGTGACTTTGTGTGCTCAGGGTGAGTTTGGCTGTGTTTCGCTGTCGCTAAACAAGGAAACAACACCTCCACGGAGCTCAGCGTGATTCACAACGTCCCGACCAATCAGAGCACACTGTTCTCACAGGGAGGGTGGGGGCTGGAGTTACTGGAGCTACTGGAGCTACAACGAGCCGTTAAAGGCAGAGAGTGAAATTCAGTTAATACATGTAGTTTACAGAGATGCTGTTTGAGAAACCAATGTGAGTTTGGAAAATTGCACACTATAAATCTATTCTAGTAAACCTCAGCAATGGAATTATGATCAGTAGAAATGGCCAAGACATGGGACCTTTAAGATAAGATAAGATGGGCCTTTATTAATACCCGTGGGGAAATTCAGTAGTTCAAACAGCAACAGGGTGAGAGTGAAAAACAGGACAACACAGATTAATGCATGAGCGATAAAAATAACAATAATGAGAATGAGAATCTATGAAATAAGAACAGTACGTGTCAAGTTTAGCTTCGTGAGGGAAGAGAGCGTAAAAATAAATGCGAGCCCGGCCGGAGCCCGGTGCATCGAGGAGTCACTTCACGTCTCTCCAAACTGGAACACTTGACTCCGGGTCGTTTGTGATGCCAGCCCGCTGCCAAGTCAGATTATTATCCGACTGAACTTGGAGAGTTTCCTCTGCCAGTCTGCTCTTACTGGGATATGACTCAGTGCTTCAGGGAGCATTGTCTGGGTCTGATTGTCCTTCCTTTGTGCAATCAAGAAGGCATGATTTGCCATATTTCCTGATGCAATCATTAACAATTGAGCATACTTTTGTAACGAACCGTATTATTTTGGCTTTGAAAAGTGAGTACATCCACTTTTACTGCCGCTTTCCATTCCTGTGAATTGATGCATGTGCACAGTAACACACACATGCTACGTTTCCTGCAGCGGTATTGTCTGGACTTGACATTTCCTACACTTTTCTTTCATTAATGCGGTCTGGTGTCCAGTAGGAAAGGCACAAAGGGGCTCGCAGTGTGAGGGCCTGTCCAAACAGCTGCTGCTAAGATTAACTGCCTCTGAGATGTGTTTTAGTATTAACAAGAGAGAAGACAATGGGCTGCAGGGGAACACGTTGACATGAAGTGTTTCAGGATTTCATGGGAAGACTTTCTGGTAGCTCTGGGATCTGTTTCTGTATCGTGGTGAAGGTTATGTGCTTGTTAGCCAAGGGTTTATCTGTCTTTTTGGAACAGACGCATTTCAGAAGTATCAAAGGAACAATCTACATTTCGACAGTATACTTTAAAAAGGAATGAATTTATAGTGGTGCAATCATGACCTATGTCTGTAGGCTGAACCAAGAGTTAGAGTTAGCACAAATAAATGGGATTTTCCCTTGGATCCCATTGGATCTTTGGCAACCACATGTAAATGATCCTAAAAAAGTGAGTTCAGGATCAGGATAATTTCCCCATATATTAAAAAGTGTTACTTTAGGGCATATCTGTCAAACTCAAGGCCCGGGGGCCAAATCAGGCCCTTGGTGGATTTAATTTCGGCCCGCAGGATAATTCTTAATCACTATTAGATCTGGCCCGCCGGTATATTGCACGCACACCTTCACTCCATCCTGAGGGTCTCCTCCGCTCAGAGCCTGAGCCCAAACATTGATGACCTTGCACCCAAGATGAGAGGCCAAGTATCTGAGCTAGCATCACAGAGCAGCACACTGAGTTCAAAGGATGCTTCCTTCTGCACTTTCTCTCACGACAACAGGGCATGTTTGGTTTGTTCTTTGAGGGGAATAGTTTTGTTGAAGCTGTTGGCCTGTGGAGAAATGTACTGATAAGAAATGACTCTGGAGAAGCTGCAGATAGAGCCATAAGAAATGAATGCAGCTGATTATTTAATGTTGTTTTTATAGGCAATCATTGAAGCTTTGTTAGTTCCAGGTTTAATATGTGCAATAAGTTCATTTCAATAAGTTCTGCAATGAAATTTCTTTTATTTTGGCCCACTGTGTATTTGAGTTTGACACCCCTGCTTTAAGCTATAAAAGGAACTACATCACAGTCACATGACTTAACGTGGCCAGCGCTAAGCTAAAGGCGGCTAATGCTCGGTGTGATGATGTTTATCTGTCAATAAGCCACTTGAATGCAACCGCTGTTTTGAAGACATTCATCTGTGGGGTCTTTACTGACATTTCTGGTATTTTTTATATCATAAAACATAACATGAACATCTTTACCAGCTTGAGTTAACCACAGATCTTAATTCAACTATTAAGTTAAGGTTTAGAGCCGTACCCTCGAGCTCTCTCTAGACAGCAGGAGGCTCGTTAGACTAGTTATTATAGATAGCCTATGTCAAAATGTATATTTGGATATGACATACTCTATCCCCATCTCGTTTTCCCTTGTTATGTGCGGGAGACTCTGCAGAATGTAATGATGGCTACCATTATAATATTTATGAATGGCCTTTCCAAGAACTATACGGTAGGAGTATAAAATAAGATGCTTTTTCCATCATAAAGGCAGGCTTGAAAAAGAACATTTGCATTTTGCTGCTGCAACAGATGCTGCCGGTTGGCGAGCTGCAAGTCGAGTCGGACTTCTTGATGTTGTCTATAATTTATCAATTATGTTATATATGTAGATATAGGGAAGAATAAACCACATACAATCCAAACTGTCACAAATGCCCTCAGACTTTTATAAACGTTTGCTGTGTACCATTCTGCATACCTACATAATATGTGAAATGCAGTATTACTATAGCAGGGTGTGCTACTGCATGCAGCTGTATGTTGCGGTATGAAAATTACACAGCGCATATACTGTTAGAAAATAATGTGAGAAATGCAACTTTCAATGTTACGATTTAATTGTTTCCCCTTATACTATACTGGGTGTTTCTCTATGTCGAGCAAGGCTGCTCCAGAGCCACTATTCCAAGCATACTCGAGTGCCGCCGAATGACTGTTCCAATGTCCAGCATACTTGGAATTCTACCAAGGCCGGCGTACTTCGTAGCGAGACATTTCGAGGACCAATTTCCCCAAATCTTTGGCGGAAATCGCGCTCCATTGAAGGCGGAGCCTCGCATATGACGCACACCTGTTAGCCTGTTCCACCACTCTTGTTTTCCGAGGCTAGGAAGGATTCTTGCCTCGCTTCTGAAGCAACTGACTCGGAAGACATGTGCTACCAAGCAAGCGTCCTCGACATTGAGAAACACCCACTGTTTCTTTTTGTCCCATGCTGCCTTTTCCTGTTCCTAAACACCTGCTCTGTATCAGCCTTTTAATTGGTCCCTGCTCCCAGAGTTTTAGTGAACCAATCAGCGCTCTTCTCCTGTCTGATTTCCTCATTCCTCTCACCTGAGCTTCTCTGCCCATTTCTCCACCTGCACTTCACCCACTCGTCAGACAATTTTCTATTTAAGTGAAATGTTTCCACTTCCGTCTTTGTTTGATTATTGGTGTTGCCTTGCTTGCTCCTAACCTTAAATGTTATTTTGACACCTCGGCTCAAGTCTCCAAGACATTGCCACAGGGTTATTTAGGGGGTGGGACGAATGCAGCTCCAAATAGCATTGTTACCAAGTGAATCATTACTGAAGAGATCAAGAACTCATTTCATATTCTGCAACAGCCATGAAAGAAAAGTAAAGCCTAATTGATTTTGGCTAATAAAACATATTTTGAAAGCAACGGGCACACGTTTTCTTTAAGGTCCAGTGGACCATTTTTCAGCCAATTGGTGTTTCTGAATAATGGGCGGTCACACCAGTTTATATCTGAAGTGTGTTGTGTAGTTATGCCCCTTACACAGTCTCTGTCTTGTTGAGAGTTTGTTGTGTGAATGAACTCGGGCACTATTTCACTCAAAGGTGGGGTAGGTAAGTTTGAGAAACCAGCTCGAGTGCGCTAGAATTTGAAAATCTGCCACTTCCTCACAGAGCCCCTCCTCCAACACACTCGAACGCGCACATGACCAATGAGGGCACGAGATCAGTGTGTGCCCAGATGGAAGGCTGACAGGCAGGTAGGCCATCCAGTTACTTTAGCCGGCTCAGATGATTGGTCGTGCTTTTTACAGCGCCACGGCTTCCACAGATGATATATTTTTTATGTATTTATTGTAAAAGCATTTAATGTGTTCATTGCTATCGGGATGTTAAGAGCATTCCATGGAATATAATAAAAAGTGTTTCCGAAGTGAATTACCTACCCTACCTTTAATAGCCTTATTTACGGAAATTGGAAAATGGAACAAGGCGACATGATTACTTTGCACCGTGTGCATAGCTGTCATGCAGAAAACTTGTTATCGGTATTTCGCATGCATTAAAACATTGCCCTTTGAAACAGCTGTTAATGTGTATTTTTTACTGACACAGAAGACAGGAAATATGCAACAAAACCAATCAGGGATACTGTTGACATATGGTTCGCATCTCAACCAGCATGCCAGCAGCAAGCCCTGAGATAAAGTGAATATCTGCATCCCAAAATGGTTCAGTCAAAGCCCATTGGGTTTAGGTTGTGGTAAAAATCATATTTGTGAAATATTACTTTTTCACTTTTCCACAGTATTTCCCTAAAGTGAAAGAAGAACTTGGCAGGAGCAGCATTTCCACATTCAACATGTTTCACTTCACTTTTACTTCACTACAGGGTGAGAAGTTACAGCATAAAGTTTTGCAAAAATACGTTTTCTAAGCTGCTCTTAAATCAAAGTGTTTTTGAAAGTCTACATTTAAGAGGGGAACAGGATGAAACCTCTGTTTCCAACTGGAACATTGATATCATTTACTAAGTTACAACCTATTATATAATGGTTAAACTTAATGCATAGGGGGTAGGGTCGGTCCATAACATGCACACCATATGTTTCTGTGAGGAAGAAGCCACTATACGTGTAAGGAAGTAAGGAAACACACAGGAGTCCTTCTCACTTGCAGGATTAACCTGACTGAATGCATTTAGTCCGTCAGAAGGTTTGGGTAAATGGCCTGAGAGTTATAATTAAGTTCCACTAATCTGTTAAAGCAGTGCTATGATCTCAAGAACACACTCTTTAGGAAAGACAATGCTTTTCATTTACAGCACGCTTTCACATTTATGTATTTGTTTGTTTAACAGGGACAGTGCACATTAATATACATTGCTACCAACACGTTAGAGCAGGGGGTCAAACTCATCGAGGGCCACATCAGCATTATGGTTGCACTCAAAGGGCCGGTTGTAACTTTAAGATATATAAAAATACATATATAAATATTTAATATATATAAAATAATGTATTATAATACATTATTGCCTCTGCATTGGATTATTATCAGATAGGGTAATAAGTAACTTCATAATTAACTACGTCTGAAAGCAGAGGTCTAGGGCCAATAATTGCAAGTCTCTTCAGTGAGCATGTCACAAAATGATTTAAAAAGAAAAGCCAAATCCTAAGAAAAAAATCACATTTAGAAAAAAAAGTAACTCAAAGTAATTCAAATTCTGAGAAAAAGGCATATTTGAGATGCATTGTGGGACATGTAGTTTATGGGCAACGTGCTTCTGTAAATCGGCATGTAACCGTATAATAAACATATTATATTCTTTGTAGGCTCTTGTGGGGCCACATGAAGTTAAGTCACGGGCCGGATTTGGCCCCCGGGCCTTGAGTTTGACACCCCTGCGTTAGTTAGCCAAGAGTGTTTTTTCCAATGTATAGCTATTCTCTCCCTGGATAGTTGTTTCAAAGTCACCTTTAAAAACGAATTATATAAATTATTAAAAACAATTACATATTTGAAATCATGCAGCATAGAGGCTCACAGCACAGGACATGCCACTAAAAAGAAACACATGTTAAATGGCATAATGAGCGACAGGTTACAGCAGGACAGATGACAGTTTAGTGCAACTTATTATGTCTTAATCAACCATTTCTTTGAATGTGTTCTAAATAAATACGATGGCTTTTTGTCTAATGGTTGTAGGATGGAGTTACGTTCTGGTGCAGCCTTACCAGAACATTCCGACTGACTGAAAAACAATTGTCTGTGTTCAGTTGTTCTCATGGAGACAAATGAAGTCAAACCCTGTATAATTGAGTACTTGCCATGGGACAGTTTAATCAAGTTCTCTGGAAGTGATGTCGGTACCAGAGAGGCAAAGATCCATTGGTCATCTTCCATCTGGTTGAAGACAGTTATATAACCAGATTTAAAAATTGCAAGCAGTCGCAATGTAACTATTTGAAATATGCATTAGTGTTTTTTGTTACAGAGTCTCATATTTCTTTGTAATGTATTGTTATTATAATCACAGAAATGCGGTGTTCTGTATCTACCAAAAGTGAACACCGGACTTGTAATGCTTCAAATCAGTGGGCAGAACATCCAAATTCAGTCCCTGTACCCATACGCTTATTTTTGTGGGGACTTCCCCCTTTTATATCCCTCACGTTCTCCTCTTCCCTTGTTGTGAACTTGCTTCACAGGAGAGGTAAACTGCACTGTTTTCAGACATGTCTGCATTAAGCTATGAACATGTGCTGAATTATTTATTTTGTATTTAATCTGTGCTAGAGTGGAAGTGTGAGTGCATGCAATATAGTAACGACTTCTTTGTTCTTCATCTGAGTAAACAGAGATTGGCTCCAACAATATGCTAACTCGGGTCTTATCCGTCCACAGCACAACGTAGACACCGCTAGTCGACAGCAGTTACACCAATACACTCTGAATAAACACATGCACAAAGTAAACGCATGCGATAATAGAAAGGTGTCACAAGTGTTTTAACTAAAAAAAGTCAGAACCTTCGCAGACATTGTGCACATTGCTTTAAAAGAAATAATAATGTTGTTTACGACTAATGAATCTCAGCGCAAGTTCAACCAGGAAGACCTTCTTTTACTCATTCATTTACTATTTCAATGTAACTACTCTCTCTCATCTCTATAAGTGATCCCAGCTCAACCAATCACTTCGCTCTATTCTCACAAGCCTATCATAGCGCTCCGTGACTCCAGTGACTCGACGCAACCCTCCTCCACCCCTTATCACCTCCTGCCCCTCTGAATCCAGGGTCAAGCTAAGCCCCTCCCCTTCAGACCGACCCCAACTATCCATTCACCACCACCAGAGTCTAGCTAAGCCCCTCCCCTTCAGACCGACCCCAACTATCCATTCACCACCACCAGGGTCTAGCTAAGCCCCTCCCCTTCAGACCGACCCCAACTATCCATTCACCACCACCAGAGTCTAGCTAAGCCCCTCCCCTTCAGACCGACCCCAACTATCCATTCACCACCACCAGGGTCTAGCTAAGCCCCTCCCCTTCAGACCGACCCCAACTATCCATTCACCACCACCAGTGTCAAGCTAAGCCCCTCCCCTTCAGACCGACCCCAACTATCCATTCACCACCACCAGGGTCTAGCTAAGCCCCTCCCCTTCAGACCGAACCCAACTATCTATTCACCACCACCAGGGTCTAGCTAAGCCCCTCCCCTTCAGACCGAACCCAACTATCCATTCACCACCACCAGTGTCTAGCTAAGCCCCTCCCCTTCAGACCGACCCCAACTATCCATTCACCACCACCAGGGTCTAGCTAAGCCCCTCCCCTTCAGACCGAACCCAACTATCCATTCACCACCACCAGTGTCTAGACCCCGGGGGGTTTCATTGGATCGGTTCTCCCCTCCCGAATGATACTCCTGCACAACGGGGCCTAATCGCCCAAACTCCATTACATTCTTTGTGTATTGCTATGGTAAAAGTCTGGGTTTGGTTTTCATTCCTCTCAAGAAGTGCGTTTCTCCTCGTAGAGAAGCCATTTTAAACTATAAGGTTCAACAACCACAGAGGGAGAAAGTAGCTGTTGAAGAGACTGTTCAACACGTTTCAACACCACGCGACATGTTGCATTTAAAGTAGGACGACGGGAACAACTTGCCCTCACTCCACGGATGGTATTACTCTCTCTGGGAGTTGTAGGAAAGCAAGAGTTAGCTTGTTCAGGGAAAGTGGGCAAACACAAAAACAATGTTATACAAACTAACTCGTGCCAAAGTATCCAAGGGAGACTTTCCCCAGATTAGACGATGAATAACTGGAGCAACCTCTGCCTTTAGATATGAGAAATAACAGGATGTGAGGGTTGGTTTAAACTTTAAGGTACCGGTCCTCTGCTCGCTGGAGACTGACAGGAAATGCTGTGTGAAACATATGTGTCATCACGACGCTACATCTTGCTTGCCGGGATACTGGAGTGATGGAGATGACAGCGAGGCCTGGCTTCTGTCAGCGTGGAAATGGACGGAGGTCAAGGTTCAGCCAGGAAGTTACAGAGTGATGCTGTCGCTGAGATGGAAGGACAAACACAGGCGGAGATGAAAGGACACGAGAGAGATTGATGGTGGAGTGCGATGCTGACAGAGGAGAACAAAGTTTCCCAAAAGTAGAAAGATGGCGAGTGTGGGAGATTTGAATGTTAAACACAGAGAGGAATGCGACAGCGGCCCATTAGGGCTAAATAAACCACTTTATCAAATAAGAGTTGTGTGTGAAGATGAAATGCATATTAAAGGACACCAAATCCAAAATGGAAAGTCTTTTAATATGCATGTAGTCTTTACACCCCCAACTCTTTCACTTCCACAGTGCTTTAATGTCATTGTCAGGATTTGTTATATTCACGGCCAACTGTACATTTATACTTTTTAATGCTGTTTAATTATATTTTCAGATGTTTAGATAAATGGAAATGGTAAACGGACTGTACTTATATAGCACTTTATCCAGTCTTTAAGACCCCTCAAAGCGCTTTACAAACTACATGTCGTTCACCCATTCACACCCATTCATACAGAGCAGTGTATGTTAGGACATGCACTAACATTCACACACATTCACGCACCGTTGGCCATCGGGAGCAACTCAGGGTTAAGTATCTTGCCCAAGGATACATCGACATGTTGACTGCACGGGCTGGGATCGAACCCACAACCTTCTGGTTGAAAGACGACCTCACTCCCTCGCAGCCACAGTCGGCCTGAACAATAGTCGAAATAAACAATAGATGATACTATTGTTTATTTCTACTCTTTAATTTCTACTTATGCTCAATGCCTTGGATCAATAAAGTACGGCTTATCCCTTTTTATGTTCTAGTTTTATTCACAGAGCTGATATTATTATAATAATAATAATAATAATAAAACATGAGACTTGTATAGCGCTTTTCAGGAAACTCAAAGACGCTTTGACAGAGAATAAAAAAAAAAAACAGAAAATAGGGGGGGGGGGGGGTCAGTGGTTGAATGCAGGTGGGTTTTGAGTGACATTTTGAATGCTGTGATTATTCACTATATGATATCGTTGCTCACAGAAACACGTGTATATATTAGTATACAGGGATTGTTATCATGACAACGCACTGTAAAGAAGGTTTTTTTCCATTTCCATTGCAGACTAGGGGTTAATGAAACCTTAGGAAACAGCGTTAGCATTAGCCCCTGCAAGCTAAGTGTAAATAGCATTCGCAATTTGCAGAGTATTACATGTTATTGTATGTATTTTTTTCGTTGATCCGTTTGTCAGCAGGATTATGACTATGATATTAAACATCTGACCTTATTTATTTATTTTAATGACGTATTTTGGGCCAGATCGTGCCTTTTATTAGGGATAGAGGGGATGAAAGTGGGAAATAGAGGGGATGATATTGCCAGAAATGTTCCGCGGGCTAATTATTCGACAGATCTAACCATGAGATCTTAGTTTAGTGAATCTTGGTGGCAGGTCCCGGTTGAAAAAACACTTAAAAATATATGATCACTGGACAGATGCATCAAATACATAATATTATTCCCTAATGGAAATGGCTTTGGCGGAGTGTGCGCTCTTTAAAAGTAGTAGCAGTAAATATTTAATGGGTTTCTAACTGGCTCCCAACACATTTAAAAAACGGGACATTCAAAGTGGAAATCTTTGAGTTCTTCTTCCATGTGAAACAAAGCATTAACATAGAATATACCATTAGTTACAGAGTGTTTAGAGCAAAGGGAAAACACTTTTATGAATGACGGAGGAAGCAACAATACATAGGATAGTTAGAAAGGACAGATGTGCTCCTTGAGTCACATGAAATACAAAACAGGGGATTTGCAAGCAAGTTGTCATACGTGAGGAATAAAAAAAGAGTGATTTCAATTGAAGTGTTATTGCCCACCAGTGATGTGTATGGGATGTGAATGGCTGTAATGTGTCATGGGGTTTCACCATATGTGGCTGAGAATATGGGAGCGTCGTGCTGGTTGTTGCCTTGTGTACCGCACACAAGCAGAGCCTGATTCGTGAGAAATGGGCCGCCATAATCAATCATCTTCAAACTTGTATTTACCAGGGAACAGTGTGTGTGACAGGAGAGATCAGCCAGCTGTCTGAGGGAAACACACACAGTTACACGTGCAAAGGAAAGGCACATATACACTGACAAACTTTAATGTCCACATACAGTGAGTACACACACACACACACACACACACACACACACACAACACACACACACACACACACACACACACACACACACACACACACACACACACACACAGGCAAACAAGCCATCAGCAGCACTCATTGCCAGTGAAGTGTGGTATTTCCTGCCCTGCTGACACGTATTCACCACACACACACACACACACACACACACACACACACACACACACAGACACACACACACATGCCCTCGTCACCCCGACTTCCCTTAACAAATGTCCGGGACGTATACAGTAGTGCTAACAGTTAACTCGTGTTGTTCTAACACTTAAGGGGGAAAAGCTGAGACACAAGGGGTGAAATTTAATGTAAAAACGTTGAACAAGTCTTCAAATATTGAGCCTGGGGTCTTGTTGACATATGATTAACTTCCTCCCACTCCGACAATTAACCTTTGTTTCTTATCTGTTGACCCTATTAAAACACAGTATGTTGAGAGTGTAACCCATCCCTTAGAAACAGAACGTGACATATTTAGAATAGATATGCGTGGTGTAGTCATCCCACGAGTGTTTAGGTCCAAGCTTCACCCTTTTCCCGAGCTTCATGAAAACGAGGGCCAGTAACTTGTCCGTAATCCTGTTGACAAATAAACAACCAGCAAACCAACAGAAAACAGAACCGAAAACTGATTTTCTGAGATATTACGGTGCCTCAACGAGAAACCCAAAGGAAGTGATGAGGCTCCACACCCTCACCGCAGACACACACCTGCTGCCAAGAGAGAATACTGCAGCAACATGTGAGACTGAGCGTGAGGATGCAATCTGCTGCTCCTTTACAGTATCAAGCTTTGTTTTTCACCATTAGTCCACTTCCACATGTCCTTTACTTGACTGCAGTGCACTTTAATTGAACTATTCATATCTTCAACTGCACTGTAACATGTATTCATGTTCCTGTGTTATTCATTATCTTTACTTTTTAATGTCTTTCATTTCTGTAAAGCACTTTGAATTGCCTTGTGTTGAAAGGTGCTATTCAAATCAACTTGCCTTGCCTTATGTAGCGATGCAGAAATGCTGTCCACAAACTAATGCGGTGTCTCAATGCATCACTCTCCATAGTACACTGCTACACTCTTATCACTTGGTTAGTAGACTGGTAGACTGGTAAGCTGCTTAGCCCTCACCAGAAGTGAAAATCGTCGTTGTTAGCTAGCTAGTTAGCAACATTATTCTTTCTGATATCAAACCATGACAGACTGATCATTTAACCAGATATAATTAAATGTGATTTATTTTCGACACTAGTAAAGTAGTACGTTGCAAGTGTAGAAAGAAAATACATGTATAACCTGAATAGCAATCTGCGTATCGGCAACTTGGCGATCTTTAGGGTGAGAAGTGTTAGCTTATTGACTGTAAAGAGAGCTCCACCCATAGTGCTTTTTGGCCATCTTGTGTTCTCAAAATAGCACATGTAAGTACAGAAGTATGCAAATTGAGATACAGCATAACTTTAAAGGGTCCAACAAATAAAAAAACACCTTAAATATTGATTGGAATTCCCTTAAAATAATCAAATATTACAGAAACATGGTTAAAAGCACTTGTAAAGCTGTCAAGCACACATAAACTCATTTGTATGATTGATAGGTTTTCCAGAGACATATCGCCTCAAACAAGAAGCCTCTCAGACGATGTTAGAGTCAGTGCGTATCTTATGTCCATCTTCACACCGATCCCCGCCAGGCACAGCGAAATAAAGTGAAAATCAATAGCCATCATTATGGGTAACCTTATCCACTGAGCCCGGACATTCATACAGTAAATCTACTTCATGTGACGTGGGAAGACATGATCCAAAACACGGGGTCATCCTCCAGCAGCGAGCGGCAGCTGAGAGGTGAATACACGTGTTCACTATCACCCTCTTTTTCCTGCTATTAAACAGACGATGACGTTGTGCCTCTCCACCTCTGTATAGCTGCTATAGGCTTAGACTGTCGGGGGACACCTTACTTCTTCCGTCTCTCTGTCTGTACCTGTGTCCTCTCATGTTCCCAATAACCCAGCTTCCCCCACATTTCTTTTTGGTGTCTATCTACGCCGGGATCCTGAGTCGTGGCTGATCCTGTTGCTGCGGTCGGGTCCTGTGTCCTGGATCCTGAGTCCTGGATCCTGAGTCCTGGATCCTGAGTCCTGGATCCTGAGTCCTGGACTTCGAGTCGTGGCTGAACCTGTCTCTTCGGTCCTGCCTGACTCTCATCAAACTACTTCCCTGATGGCTCCCACAGGATTGTTGATATCCTCGTGGATTCATCTTCTCATTACAGACACATGCATTTCCAAACATCTGGTCTACCTATGTTGTAAATGTATTATCTCTTGGATTTACACACGGCATCTATTGCACGTCTGTCCGTCCTGGGAGAGGGATCCCTCCTCTGTTGCTCTCCCTGAGGTTTCTCCCATGTTCCCTTTAAACTGTGGGTTTTCTCTGGAAGTGTTTCCTTGTACGATGTGAGGGTCTAAGGACAGAGGGTCTAAGGACAGAGGGTCTAAGGACAGGTCGTATTGTCATACTGATATTCTGTGATATTGGGCTATATAAATAAACATTGATTGATTGATTGACTGATTGATTGATTGACTGATGAAACCAGGTGATTACGTGCTACGCTTGAGCAACACACTGTAACTGCAAATGGAAAGCAATGTTTCTAATTGTCACATAATTGTCGTTTCTCTTCAATGATAACCTTTTAGTCTGAAAGCAGTTTGTTTAATGGATTTTAAAGGTTTGGTCGACCTTTTGCAAGTTCCTCATACAAAAGCAAAAAAACATAATTGACGTTTAAAACAAAATGTACATTTGGTTCACAAAACATTAAAGACCAACTGAGTATTCTGTGTGACTTTACATGTTCCGCATATAATTAAAGGTTAACTTTAAGTTTATTTTTTAAAAGTCAGCTTTTTCCAGCATTAGAAAGAAATATTCAAATGTGTTAACGCTAAGAGCCACCATATGATGTTTGTCAATTTAAAAGATAATTTTGCAAGTCAAAAAAATATATGTTGTCGTAAAACTGTTGAAGTAACACTTTTTTACGACACATTTTAATCTATGTGTAATTCGTGGCACAATTCAAACGGGATCGAATGATAATCTTTCTCTCGCCATTGACTTCAATACATAATTCTTCCGAAATAAGGTCCGATGCAGTAGCGTGGCGTGGGAAAAACTTTAGGGGAAGCCAATAATACGTCTTTTGTTTTAGGTCGGGGGTGTGGTGGTCAATGTAATAACGTAACCAGATGAGTGATTACAGCACCCGGTATCATTTTACACACATTTGACAGATGCAGGACTTACACACGCCTGTTATCTAACCGACAGGTCCGCACGCACTCTCCAGCCCAAACTCTAATAAGCATTCACAAACTAAATCAGGAGACCTTTAACGTTTTACGTCCGACTCGCTACTTTGTTCCTCTCTGTACACAGCTCCAGTTTGGGCATCGGCCTGTCATCAGATTGTGTGTGTTGCTGCTGTAGCGGAAGTTTAGTACAATTATTTTGATGAAATACTCCAAATCTCCACCCTCCATAACTGCACTTGCTTCAGTTGCTTGCTACTTTCTAACGGCGGTGAGAGTGGTGCAGTGACGCTATCTATCTTCTATCGATTAGATTTATGATTCGAAAATTATAAAAGTAGGGTAGACATGTGGATATTATCCGACTGAACACAACGTGCATTTATCAAACAGGTTCGTTTTCCACTGACCTTATTTCCAGCTATTTTCCTAAATCCTATGGAGAAATCCCATTGCCTTTTTGTCGAGGGAAACCGAGCGCAGCTTACTTCCGGGTTTTAGGACGCGTCACTGCAACACTAAATTGATGTGATTTGATTGGATTGTGAGGCAAGGGAAGCCAGCCGCCTCTGGCTTCCCTTGGCATGGCCCTGACTAATCACAGGTTGGCAGGGGCATCACGTGAGCCTCATCTGATTGGTCAATCTCTCCATTTTTTTTTCACCAAGGGAAGCCAATTTCGGCTGGCCTCCTCTCGCAACAGAGAGTGCAATCTACTGTTTCACCATAACATATAGAGGGGCGCTGTTTCACTGTTTGTAAAATACTCAATGAGAATGGGGGAGAGACGGGACGGCAGCAACACACAGCAAAGAATTTCCGAAACTAAACTAAGTGTTTTTATTTATTTATTAAAATTATAACTACAATCCGGAAAAACAGGGGAAGCCTGGCTTCCCTTGGCCTCCAGGAGAAAACGCCACTGGTCCCATGGAGGTCCAGCGGAAAGGGAGTCCCTCGATCTCGAAACTGTGAAGTAAGACTTTTTTTGTGTGAAACCGCTCAACAACACACGTCTCTGCTCTCGCACAACAACACACGTCACCAAGATGGCCGTCACTACTGTCTTGCTAAACAAGGGATTGACTACCCTCACTATCAACACAATGAAACATGTCCAGAAGAATGCAAAGCTGCCTGCCTGCCTTCCTTCGATTCTCCCTGAACTGCCTGATCTTTTTAATGTTCAGTGTTATCCATTTGTGCAGATAGCAAGAAGAACAGATCGCCGGTGCTAATGTAGCGTTAGCGTTTCTCCCTTGGGGGCATCCGGGCTTAAAGGGTGTATTATAGAACGATCACATCGGTGTGACAGTACTCTTCAAAGGGTTCACGAAATATGACTACTACTCTTACTGTTTAACATTTTGGGTTACTTAATGTTACTTCATATTAAGGCTAATAAAAACGACAAGGCTGTAATGCTAACTAACGTGCTCGCTACTAGCTAGGTCGCTAACTTGATCCAGCCACTAGGGTTGCCAACCGTCCCGTATTAGCCGGGACGTCCCGTATTTGAGCCAAAAGGGGCGTGTCCCGTACGGGACATTTTTTGTCCCGGATTCCCGTGTAAAGGGGAAAATAAAATAAAAAATTCTGTTTGCGCGCAATGCAGTGTGTCTGGCCGCGAAGGGCGCTAGGACCGCTCAGTTGACAGGGCAGGCACAATGCTCGCACGTGTATGTGAGATTTTCACGGGCGCGGCATCATTGTTTGTGTGGCATGTCAGCCTGTTCAGTAGTGGAAAATGAGCGCTGCCGGTGGAGGTGGCGATGAAAGAGGAGAAGAGAGAGAGGATGTGGTTCTGGGCCCTGGCCCTTCTAAAAAGAAAAGACTTGTGTCTTTCAACACACAGTGGAAAGGAAAATACAGTTGGGTAAAGCCCGTGAGTGGAGATCTGTCTCGGGTCTTCTGCACCTTGTGTCGGAGGGAGTTTTCAATAGGTCACAGCACAAGCGAGCAATACAAAATAAAGATGCATCAAATATAACTAAATTCTTCGGCAGTTCAACTGCAGAACAAGACAAAGTTGCTGCATGTGAGGTAACATCAGTGTATCACACAGTTAAGCATGGTTTGAGTTACAACAGCATGGACTGCAGTAATAAGCGGGCAAGTGCCATGTTTAGTGATTCGAACACTGCAAAGAAAATGCAATGTGGAAGAATAAAGGCTGAGATGATAACAGTCAATGTGCTTGGCCCCAAAACTGTGAGGGATATTCTAAAAGAGCTGTGTCCTCCTCCCACCGAGGTCGCAGCAGGTGAAGAGGTGGATGCAGTCCCTGTGTATTTTTCAGTAGCCACAGACGCCTCAAACAAGGGGAACCGAAAAATGTTTCCTGTGTGCCTGAGATACTTCAATCAAGATGGAGTACAGTCCAAACTACTAGATTTCTATGAAGACAGTGATGAATCCGCCAGTGGGATCCACCACGCCATAATTGAGTGTTTGACCAAATATGAACTCAAGACAGAGTGTATCACATCTTATTCTGCTGACAATGCCAATGTCAATTATGGCAGGCATCACTCTGTTTACCAGTTATTATAGAGTGACAACAGTCGCATTTTGAAAGCAAATTGCCCAGCCCACGTCGCTCACAATGCCTGTAAACATGCATGCGACCAGCTGTCAGTGGACATAGAGACAGTTGTCTTAAAAGTGTATAGCCACTTCTCAGTGTCAGCTTCTCGGCGAGAGAACCTTCGTGGATTTTTCGAGTTTGTGGACATTGAGTGGAGAGAGATTCTGCGTCACGTCTGCACGGGATGGCTGTCACTGTATCCAGCTGTTGAGCGTCTCCTACAGAGCTGGCCAGCAATAACAGCATATTTCAGGTCACTCGGCAAGGCCTGCCCTGTGGTGCTTAGGAAGATATTTTCTGATGATGATGAGGATAAAGCTGCCACAGTTGAGATCTACTTGTGTTTCTTTCAAAACGTGGGAGTTGTCTTCGACCAGCTTGTAAAGAAGCTAGAGGAAACAAACCTCTACATCACTGATGTGTATGAGGAAATCAGAAAATTCAAAGCAAAAATTCAACAATGAAAAGATGACGGCTTCTGTGGATTCCAGACCAGACAGCTGATGGATAAACTGCTGCCTGCAGAAAAGGCCAAAGTTAAAGTGGATTTCTACAGCACTGTCACTTCATACATTGAGAAATGGTTTGATTTATCCACAGACAATGTAATGATGAAACTCAGACCAATCGGCCTGTTTGAGACACTCAATCAATCAATCATCAATCAATGTTTATTTATATAGCCCAATATCACAAATGTTACATTTGTCTCAGTGGACTTCACAGTTTGTACAAAATATCAGTATGACAATAAGACACCCTCTGTCCTTAGACCCTCACATCGTACAAGGAAAAACTTCCGAAGAAAACCCACAGTTTAAAGGGAAAAATGGGAGAAACCTCAGGGAGAGCAACAGAGGAGGGATCCCTCTCCCAGGACGGACAGTCGTGCAATAGATGCCGTGTGTAAATTGAAAAGATAATACATTTGCAACATAGGTAGTCCAAATGTTTGGAAATGCATGTGTGTGTAATAGGAAGATGGATCCACGAGGATATCCATCCAGGACCTATGATCCAGGACCACAGCCACGACTCAAGATCCAGGGCTCGTGATGCCGGACACAGGACCGCAGGATCATCCATGACTCCGGATCCCAGCGTATATAGACACCAAAAAGAAAGAAATTTGGGGAAGCTGGGTTAATCGGAACATGGGAGTACACAGGTATAGACAGAGAGAAGGAAGAAGTAAGATGTCCCCCGACAAACTAAGCCTATATCAGCAAAACTAGGGGCTGAATCTAATCAGCCCTAACTATAAGCTTTATCAAAAAGGAAGGTCTTAAGCGCACTCTTAAAAACGGATAGGGTGTCTGCCGCCCGAACACAAACTGGAAGCTGATTCCACAAATGTGGAGCTTGATAAGAAAAGGCTCTGGCTCCCATTGTACTTTTAGAGACTCTAGGAACAACCAACAACCCTGCATTCTTGGAACGCAATGCCCTAGTAGGACAATAGGGTATAATGAGTTCTTTAAGGTAAGATGGCGCCTGCCCATTAAGGGCTTTGTAGGCGAGAAGAAGAATTTTAAATTCTATCCTGTGTTCTATAGGGAGCCAGTGTAAGGCAGCCAGAACAGGAGTAATGTGGTCCCTTTTCCTAACTCTGGTTAGGACACGAGCTGCAGCATTTTGAATTAGCTGAAGCGACTTGACTGACTTCTTGGTACACCCTGATAATAAAGAGTTACAATAATCCAGCCTTGAAGTAACAAATGCATGGACTAGTTTCTCTGCATCGTTTTGAGGCAAGATATGCCTGATTTTTGCAATGTTACGTAGATGGAAGTAGGGCGGTCCTTGAAATTGATTTTATGTGGGCGTTAAAGGATAAATCCTGATCAAATATAACACCAAGATTCATTACAGTCTCACTGGAGGCCAAATTAATGCCATCCATAGTTAGTATATCTTTAGATAATTTGTTTCGTAGATTCTTCGGGCCAAGTACAATAACTTCAGTTTTGGTCGTGTTTAACATCAAAAAGTTTAAGGTCATCCACGTTTTAAGTCCTTGAGGCAGTCTTGAATTTTATTTAGATGATTAATTTCATTCAGATTCTCTGACTTGGAAGAGGTGGCGGCTGCCCTAAAGTTGACTGACACACTCAACATGGACAAACTGTATGAGGAATTCTGCGCCAGCCAGGAAGAAATTGAAACGGCACGACAGGCAGGATCCCCAAAAGTCAACCAGTGAGAAGTGGGTGTCTGTCTTCCAGAAAGTCGGAAAAGCTAACTTGACCAACCTTTTCCAGATAGTGTCATTCGTTCTCAGTGTGGATTGTTTCACTTATGGCCAACAAGTGGTCAGATGCAAGAAATCGCTGCAGCACTGACTTGATCAAAACTGAGCTTCAGATTTCAGTGAACATGAACAT
Organism: Harpagifer antarcticus; assembly: GCA_902827135.1. NCBI lineage: Eukaryota > Metazoa > Chordata > Actinopteri > Perciformes > Harpagiferidae > Harpagifer > Harpagifer antarcticus. The sequence continues at coordinate 119 of CADEHL010001255.1, read as the reverse complement.
GCCCTGCAAAGACTTCTTTCTTGCTGCGCAGAAGGACAAAGAATTGCTGGGTGCGGTTAGGAGCAGCAAGAAGTATCCCTGGAAAAATAAATAGGTGAGTAATATTTTTATTGTATTTT
>CADEHL010001254.1:0-60881 GCA_902827135.1 Harpagifer antarcticus | reverse complement strand
AATCGATTGGTCTATATAATGTTTATTGTTAGAGAAAACGTATTGGTAATGCTTTGTTTCCCGGTCTAACCTAAAACATAATAGTCTTAGAATCGCAGTACAAAGAGAAGCAGAAAATCCTAATGAATGAAAAGCTTGTAAAAAAAGGGGTGGTGAATTGCTAATTAAGAGGCTTAGAACAATCTACATATAACATCTTTAACATCTTGCTTTGGACCTGCAGTACAGTAAGCATGTGCTTTTCATTACGATACTTCTGAAAAGAAAGTTGTTGCACCTGATGTCCCGACTGACAGGTTTAACTGCATGCATTTATTACAAGACGTGATGGTAAATTGAACTAAAAATGCCCAGGCGCCTGCAGGATGGTTAACCTATGCCACGGACTGTAGTTGTTACCGTAACATCGTTACATTACAGCAATTGGCCCATTATGTGCAATTATATAACTTAGCAGATGGATGCTACAAAAGGTACACGTAGATTTGTTGGAACGTTAGCCTGACCAAAATAATAAAGAAAATATAATGGGGATATTCGTGTATGAAAAACAATAATAACTGCAGACCACAGTTAGTCAAACGCAATAATAACGTTATTTGGTGTTAGCTCTTGTTAATGTTAATGTTGGCAGTGCGAAACACATTTAGCAAACAGTGGCTAATGTTAGCATTGAGCTAAGTAGTACCCCGAACGGTCGGCAATGTAAACAAGTATTCAAGTGACATTTTGACCACATTTGAAGCAAATAACCAATGTATGTGCGATAAATAATGTAAACGCTAAGGAGTATAAGCGTGCACAAATTATTTCTTTAACCAGCGAGTGACATTAAATAATGAACTCACAGTGTGCCCGGAAGGTTTGCATCGCTGCCACTAGCTCGCTTCCTTTACTCTTGACAGCTTGCATGTTAAACCAATCTTATTTTCTCCAGAATGACGCAATGTTGAGTGACGTTTGATACAACCAATGGGAGAAAAGGACGACTCAATGAAGGCGTAACTGCAAACCAGAAAAACAACTTGGGCCAATAAGCAACGACCAAAGTCTCACCGCACGAGGAACTTTCCCGAGTAGTAGAGGAGCATTAGCGGCCTCCAGTGTTAAAAGTGAGACAATAATCAGTTTTAATATAAAGTGTGAAGGAATAACTTCTTCAGTCTCCACTAAAACTCATAAACAAGCCTTTTATTCAAACACAACAGTGTTTTGGTTCACTTCACTCAATTACCTATGTAACTATACTATCATTTTATTATACGTTATTTTGCAAATTTAGATATAATCAAAACATGTATATAAAATAAATGTATTCATATGTATTATTCAGATTATTATACATTTGTTTTAACCCTTTTTTTAATCTTACGCAAAATCTCAAACTACCCATAAAGTTATTCAAATAAGATTTAACTTTAACAGCCGCAACAATAAAGTGATTAGTGGTGGAATGTAATAATGTATGTTTACTCAAGTACTACTTCTTGAGCTACTTAATCTTTTGTGTTTTAACTCTATGCTTTTTTATTTTTCTACTCCACTACATTTTTGTATCCAATATTTAACTTTTTACTCCACTACATTTATCTGGCAGCTTTAGTTACTTTACAAATTCAGGTTATTAGCTATTACTAAATATAAATCAACTTATAAATAAACAAATTGTTGTATACTCATAACTTAAGATACCCATCAGCAATATGTGTGTTTTAAATCAGCTCCACTGTTAAAGAGCTGTGATGAACATGAAGAGATCAATAATCATTACCCAGCTATTTTATATGATCCTGAAATGAGTCTTTACACATAAGAAGTATTGTGACTTTTGGTACTTGCGGTATATTTTGGTGCAAACACTTCTGTATTTTATTACAATAAGTGCGATTTTGAATGCAGAAGTTTAAGATGTTACTACTAATATATAATTATCGGTAGTTTGCTATATATTGCCATATATTCATTGTCCTAAGTGTTTTAGTTTTTTAGCTTTTAAGGTTCTTTGTATGTTTCAATTTCAATTTGTTGTTAATACTTGTCTTTATTACTCTTTTTTAATGCTAAATAGTTTCTTAAAAATACTTATTTTTATTATCTTTATATTCTTGACCTACTATTGCAACTTATTTTCTTAGATGTTTATGTTCGCACCACCAGACATCAAAGCTAATTCCTTGTATCTGTAAACGTACCTGGCAATAAACTTGATTCTGATTCTAAAATCAGAATAGTATTTTTCTTTAAACATTTCTTTTTGAAGCTAACACTTTTTTTCTTGGATTTACTTAAATCCAAGAACATCCTATGCCATATTACCAGATAAAAACCCAGCAAACATTGCTTTTGCTTGAAAGCATTTGCAGCAACTATGACCCTTTCTGGTGGTATACTTCAATGATTGTAAGGTTTTGCATAAATCCAACAACAGGAGTTTGTTCCTTCTCAAACTCAGCATTTGTTAATAGGTGACCCTCCTCTTCTTCAACAGAGAGTCAGCAGAGCAGACTAATGTGGATGTGAGGCCAACATTGACGTCAGCGCCTCTGAGCTTGACATACCTGTGTGCAGGCCAGATGTGGTCATAGTGGGCCGCTCTGCTGTTTATGAAAAGATCATTTTATAAACAGCTAAGTGCTAAACAAGGCTCTTCTATAATCACACTTAACACGGCGCAGAGAGGGTGCACCCACTTGGACAAATATTGCCAGTATATAAGTGAACATGCCTTGTCCCTGTTGGTTTTCAAACATGGTTTTTGTGCTGCATCACCTCAGTCTACATACACTTTTAAATCCAGTTTAGATTGTCAGATTTTCTGCCAGATTTATCTTAACTATCCCCGTCTTCTCCTTGCAGCTCCTGCCACAAAGAGCCTCTGTGAGGAGGGGGCCCTCTGTTGCCCTCCACCCTCATATGGCCTCCATTAGCCAAAGTCAGGGGTGGTACGCTCTCTGTGACTTACAGCAGCAGGTCAAACTGGGACAAGGAGGCTCATTATGAATGCAGTTTTCCAGACTCTGGTCTCTGGGCCCCTGCAAGACCTGGGTGGGTTTATACCACACATTTGTTTCTAAAACTGCCCATCTGATAAATGTGAACACAGCTTGTATTTGGTGAGGTGTGGCATGTGGACATTTCCCCATAAGGGTCAAGTAAGTGCTTCATATCATTCTCCTTCATATGTGCACTTCTGTCACGGCTGGTTATGATATTAAAGTAAAGTCTGGTGATATTTCATAGTTTCTGCATCATCAACAATTATTAGAGAAATCAGGTGCAATAATAAACCTCTGAAGTATTTCTTTCAGTTTAATCTCTACAAACAAACCCGCCCAGAGAGGGTGTCAATTATAACAGTTACTCAATAAACTCCATTTATCAAGGGGCTACAGTGGCTTTAAGTTAGTTTAACACTACATGTGAACATGTCCTGTGACCTGCGCAGCGCAGTGTGTTTGGTGTCAGAAAGCCATATAAAGCCTGTCAAAGACTTCTTTCAGAGGGTGAAGGCACGTGCAACACCCCTGCAGTTATGTGAGAAATGCAGCATTTAATGACTTTGGGTGTCGAGTAAATGCAGGCAGGCAGCGGCCTGGTGGATGTTGTCTTTTATCAGCTGTGTTTTCCAGCTCTGCTCAGTGAGAAGAACGTCTGCTCTATTCACCGCCTGAGAGAAGCAGTGTTCTATCAGAAACAGGTCCACAGATATAGATGTACTCATCCTCACTTTGACTGAGAAACGTAGACATCCATGAACACGCACAGACATAAAGCAGTCATACTGTAACTTTCCTCTCAGGGGCTTTCATGAACCATTGATGAGACATATGGGACATAAAAACTAGTTTGGGAGAACAAACAAGAAGTTATTGGTGATTACAAAAACAATATATTTTTTCTACAAGCTTTAACTAAACCAGTGCATAGACTGACTCAATCATAAAAAATTGTTTTCATATTTGCAAAAAAACGTCCATTAATCATAATGGACATAAAACGTCCTGTCCCTTTTGTGGTTATTACAAATTTTAAAAAATTAAGCAATTACGTTTCCCTTAAAAAGTACTTAAGGCAGACAGGGATCAATCTGTTACGTTTAAAGATTGTGCATCCAGAAAGCAACATTTTATTAATAAAGTACTTCTAAACATCCAAAAAAAAGAAAAATGTACCAAAGGTGTGCAATCAACCATTGAACATTGCTATCCCTATAGGCCACTAATGCAACTAAAAAAGTGCGCCTTTAGGAAGCAGAATTGTAACGTGAATGCTTTTACAGTTGAACTCATAAAGAACATGGCCTGAGTACAGCATTGCAGATTAGTTTCTCTCTATTTTAATGTAGTGTAATGTGATTGAACATTCCTGGTTTACAGTTTGTAACTCTGTGTCCCATCTGTATCTCCTCAGTCAAGGTATAGCTTTGTATGTATTTGTTTTACTCTTAACTGTGATTCCATAAAATCCTAGATCCTTCCAAATCTACAAAACGTGTTTTCCAGATTAAATTAGATTGATAACAGGGTAAAAAAGTCCTGTTTATATGTCATGCTGAATTTGTACTCAGACAGAAGACGAGCTGTGGATATTGAAACAGTGTACAGCAAGAGCCGGTTTACAGCAGGAAGGCTTGTTCCTCATCATCTGTACAAGCTGAAGCTGCAGACTCTTTTTTGTTCTGCAGGTATAGAGCAGCCATTCATGTAAGGCAAGAAAAAATAAACACCCAGTGCTTTCAACAAATGTTCTCCTGAGAGGTTTCTAACAAAATCCTTTCAGCAGCGGAGAGCAGACTTCCCGACTGCAGGGAAACTTCTTGGTCAGTTTTTTTTCTCAAATGGTAGTTACAAGAAGCCCATAAGCTCTGAATAGCCATGTATACACCTGACAGAATAATGAACACTGACACACCCCCAGGCAAAGGGACAAATGGGCTTCTCTCAATTAAAAATCAAGATTGTTTCATGACATTCATTCCGTTTTTGTCTTTGACCTGATTAAGGCATACAAATATACAACTTTAAACAATTTCATACAATTTGAAATATATTTCATAAAATGTATTTTATTAAACAGTTTTTGCTTGACCTTGTTTGAATCAAGTGGCAACCTCCTGGCCTAAAAAGTGAAGCCAATACGGAAGTGCCTTATGTTGCATTATCTCTATTGGCCAACAGGGGGAGGCTCTACTGGTGGCGAAAAGACGTCAGATCATTGTATAGAGGTCAATAAGAAAATGATCCAACTCTGTCTCGAGTCTTTCAGGTCTCAGGCTTGAAAATGAATTCCCAGAACAAATGACTATATCTTCACTTCTAAAAGGGGTAAATTAATAATCTTTTTTCTCAAAGCAATGATACACCTGTGAGTTAGATGTAGATGATTCAGAATCAATATAGATGTTTTTATTTTAAAGTAAATTCAGATTGAACATAGTCAAAAAATGTAAATGATAGTGTCCGTCCAAAAAAAAGCCATTACTTATAGTGTAAACTACCCTTGAATGATGGGATCAGAGACTAAAAGCTTTAGGAATCCAAACTATAACATATAATAAGTACCCTGTATCAAGATTGATGCAAAACAAGTGAAATTTGACCTTTTTAGAGAGGTTTAGAAAAAAAAAAAAACACTTCTGGGGTCATTTTGGTGGATTTGACCTATCTCTGGAACCCCTCGGTCGATGTTGATGATTGACACCTCCTTTTAACCGTTAGAGCCAATGGAATCGAGGGGAAGTTCCTCAAATCCATCAAAACATTACCCATTGGTGAATGAGTGATGCGTAGCCAGAATGCCCAAAACCGGAAGCTGTCATACACTCTTGTAGCAGCTAATATGAAATCTCCGTTATTGACATAAATATGATGATGGATTATCAGTAATAATTTCAAAGTGACACAGACACATTGGATTAACCTTCAGCAGCATTTTTATCGTTTTAATGCCATTGAACACAACTTTTGATCAGAAAACAGCAACGGTAAGACTTAATTTCCGTGTTGCTCCCGTAAAGCTACGTTGTGTGTTGTCTGGGTTTGCTTCCCCTGCAGCGAGTTTTGATCGCTCAGTGATGATACTTATACCCCTATAATCTGTGGAATCTCAGCTTGCTAGCTAATATCTTGTTTGTGCAGATAAGTCCGATAAGTAATAAGGTATCTCTACAGTGAGTTCTGTGCTAAGTGTGTTAGCATTTGCTCCCGCTCAGGGCTAATTCAGAGGCTTGGTATGACCCTTGTGTTTCGTTTAGCTAAAAATTGTTAATATTGTCTGATAGCTGAGTTTCTTCCCGTTAAGTGGGTATGACACATTCATAGTTTGTTAAATGTTAAGAATCCCTCAGACGTTGTTTCTTGCAAGATGTTGCGTTTTTCCCGCGGTACCGGGGGCATGGGGCTTAACTGGCTTTAGTAAACATTTTTCTCTTGAGTGTTTGGTCTCACACCACCGATGTAAGTCTACTGTAATACAGCATAATGTTTAATGTGTAAATTATAGTCATTATTTAGAATAAAACTGACGATAAAACTGTGTATGATTTAAGGCGAGGCTACCCTGTGAGTGACTACGTTCACGTCTTGTTTACAGACTATGATTTAAACTGACAAAATGTTGAATTGCTTTTTTTTGTCTTTAAATGAGTGCAAGTCTATTTAATATTTGTTAAATATAATTGAACAGATACAATGACAGTTAAGAAAAAGGCAGCAACGAAGACTTTTAACTCAAGAATAAAGGCAAACAACCATCTTTATCTTTACATACTTTTCTTTTACAGCCTTCCAGAAGTGGCCTTGCTGTGAAAGAAGCTTGTGAAAAAATAAATGTCTGCCGATCTCTAAGGATTTCACTTAAAGTGTCACTGTTGGCCTCTTCAGTTCCAACTGTTATTACTGATTACAACATAAAGACTACACATGAAAGACTTACATTTCACCGTTATTCTGACGTTGTTGTAAAACCTTGTTGACACGTTGCTAAGGTGGAGCCTGAGTGAACAAATGTTCAGTTAGTTTAATGATTTAGTAATTACTCCGACACAGAGTCCAGTATAAATAGCGCACTTTGTGGCCACGCCTTGACTCAAAAACTCCAGACAAATATACTTAAAGTGGAAAAATGTAAGCACTGCATAGAATGTGTGGGACCACTGCTGACTCAAAGTCACCATAGTGGTCAGAGTCTCCATCCTCTGATTCAGTTACTGAACTCTATTCAGATTGAAATCCAGCATGAACCTCTCTATTGTAGCATTCTCCCCATTCCTGTGCCCTTTAGAGGATTTCAGACTGTACTGCTCACAATGACTGGGCACAGTGACAGGCAACATCATTCTCTAGCCCTGACGTAATTTACCTTTAAACTGCAAATAACTCCTATTAAAACAATTAAAAGATTTGTTGGGTCCTTGCCTATCCATTTAGAGTCTGGTAACATAATAGAAAGCTCCTGGCATTGATCTCATGCTGCCAGCTTCCTGTCTCTTTCTTCTCTACACTTTTCCATCTCATCCATTTACATTTCGCCTCTTTTGCCTCTGGTTCTTCTCCACAAACAGTTTCCTCCTGCCAACTGCTGTTGCTCCATGGCTGTGACATGCTTAGTCCAAACCCTACAATATGTCTTTGTCTGATCCAGTGAAACTGCTTCCTTTGGGTTCCACTTCCTTCCTACTGAGAGAGGTAATGCTACATCCTTAGACAGTCTTCTCCAGTCTTGCTTTTGCAATTTTCAACATCTGTTAAATTAGTTATAGGAAGCTCCAAAATATCTTAGAAGGCCTGAATGCAGAGCTCTTATTTTCTTTCCATCCTCTCTATCGAGGGCCATACATCTCTATACTCTTAATGCTGTTAACTACCGGCTGTCTCAACAAAAACCTCTTACTTGATAGCAGATCTATTACAATTTAAATATTCATTTATCGCTTGCTTAGAATAATTTAATACAAGTTCATGTTAAGTTAACTTAAGCAGCTGTGTTACTGTACATGGTGATGGTTGCTGGTTACTATCAGCAATATTAAATGATTAATTATGCATTTATATGGTCACTGTGTTTTACTATTATGTAATGTTTTTAGTTTAATATTACTGCTGCATTAATGTTGCATTTTAAGGCTGTAGATGTTTAAGTTTATTCTAATTTACCTTTGTGTACTGCTTTTTGTCTATTCAAATCTGGAGACATGTGGTTGTCACTTGTCAGGAATCGGATAAAATATAATTGTTTGAAAAGCTAAATCTGTCAAACAAATGTAGTCGGGTTAAACATACACTTCTTACATCTGAAGTGATGTTATAAAGTAGCATTCAATGGAAATACTCAAATAATATAAAAATACCATGAACTTTTATAGTAAATGTACTTAGTTGTATTCATACAGCAGAGGTGCTGCTGTTGAAAGAGAAGCCTTACTGTCATTATATCCCACTCAAACTCCCATTATAAGTTAAGTGGGGTTCATTTGTATCAGTAGAAACAACATTTGTAGGTGAGTGAATACTCCAGGATTGCACATGTCGCTGTTTCCTGCACACTGGGCATTCCGTGGTACCTGAGTGAAAGAGCAGCTTTGTCTTCGGTCTCTTTTCAGGAGTGAAAGTGAGCGGCAGAGAGAAGGTAACGGGGCGAGGCGTGATACTCTCAAATGTTTAAGGGGCCCAGTAAAGAGCCCAAAGGTGACGGCAGGACAACAGAGCAGAAAAGCAAGAGAAATCTGAGGCGGTTGGTTCAAAGATCTTCATTATAGGACGGTAGTGGTGGAATGTAACTCAGTACATTTACACAGTAAACGTACGTACTTTACCTGAACATTACCCTTTCATGCTATTACTCAATTGAAGGGAAATTCTAACACTACATTTGTCTGAAAGCTTATGTTATTTATTGATTTAGTGACAATATTCATCCCCTTTTTGTCCAGTGAAAACCATGTATCCACAAATTAGGTGAATTTAAATATTGATTGGATTCCTTTGTATACCTTTGTAACACAATGACATCACTATGTGAAACTCACATTCCTATTGCCTAGCACTCCCACACATTGCACGTGACATCTGTAAGCGGTGGACCAATCACAACAGAGGCAGACAGCTAACCAATCAGAGCAGACTGGGCTCTGGTTTCAGACAGAGGGTGAAAAGAGGTGCTGCAGCACAGGCAGTATGAGAACAATAAAGACCCTTTTGAACATTAAAGCATGGAGACATGTCCCAGTAGAGACACTACATACTGATATGAACCTGGAAATGAGTATAATAGGGCCCCATAAAAAGATGATACAGACTGAAAGCCTTTTGACCAACATCATTTACATGTTGCCATCATTCCTTGCCATCAGTCCTGTCGTAATTTGACAAAGATACACATTTGCACAAAGGATTTTAAATATATTACCTATTAAATGCTACACAGTATGCAGTTTTACAGTATAAGACAGAAACGGTGTGTTTTTTTTGCAGTCATTCGCAGTCATAACGTTATTTCATTCCTGCATGAAAGTCTGTACAAGTGTGAAAGAATTGAATGAGATTCTGCACTTATTTAGAAAATATGTGGACTCTGGGTTTACAGTCTAATTTATAGTATTATCTACTGAGTGGAAAAGTACAATGTTCCATAGGATGTGTTGGAAATCTTAAACATTGGTGTTTTTGTGTCAGTATTTAAGTTACACAAACTCACTACTCCCACTATGCCTGCTTCTTTATTGAAGGCAGTACTCAGAGCCCCACATGCTCCACTGTGCAGCCTTACAGTGGTGCTTCAGGGGGTGTGACCAGGAGACCTGCTCCCCATCTCTTTCTTCTGCACACAGCCGAGCATCCTGCACTCTTTGCTGCTCACTGGACCTTAAAACTCACTACCTGGAGCTCAGTTGATCCAAAAATACACCACAGAAGAAGAGTTTGACTTTGACAAGAGGGAAGGTATTTCTACAAAAGGTGGGTGATGGATGTACTTTGTTTTATTGTTGCTTATGTGTAGTTATGTGTGATAGTAAAGTTGGAGTTATGAAGAGCACAAGGCTAATTTCATATGATAGAATTTTTCCTGAAAACAGTTTTTAAATAGGCCTACATGTAATTTTTTGTATTCTTTATATATCCTCATTTGGGATTAACATCCTTTTGGTTGGAAGTAAGTATACATTATACTGTAAAAAATGTATCTTATACTAAAAAGATGGTTTACATTTTAGTTTACCTGTGGATTTGAATTCCATCTTTGTGTTTATCATGGTTTTTTTCATCTAAAAGCATCTCTTAGAAATGAAGGGACTCTATTTGTGTGTCACTTTAAAGCAGACTTCATCTTCTGGTTTCATATTTAGGTATAAGTCGGAAGAAAATTAAACCATTAAAACATAACAAATCTAAAATCATAATATCTTGATGCTTTAGGGAAACAAATGATATCCTAAATATGATACAGTACATGTTTGGCAGCAAAAAGTACCATTATTGATTAGTAGTAGTTGATTATTTTATAAAAGAGATAACATTGATGAATAGACTGCAAGAAATCAATAAAAGGTTTACCCTCAAGAGTATTACAGTAAAATGATTGTGATTTATTTTTATTAGGAAGGCTTTTCTAATGCACTGTCCATTCTCTATGCAATTATCAATATTGTGACAATGTATTCAACCCTGACCATATGAGAAATGTACATGCAGAGAGGACATCTAAAAGAAGAGATGGACAGGTGAGGATGTCCCATGTGTGCCCCACACCCGCCCCTCGACCCCTCCCTTCATGTCTCACACTTTCTGTCTGCTGCCTCAATGTTAGCAGTGTTGAGACGTGATGGAAAAAGCTTCTGTTCACAAAGGCCTCGGTGTCGTCAGAGCTGCCATAATACGGGCTTCAGGGGGAACAGATCTGCTCTTATGGGCCATGGTCTCTTGGGGAGTGGACCGCAGCAGCTGAATGAGCTCAGTGTGAACTTTCTTCAAACATTTTTCGGAGTGTTCAAACACTTTGTAAAGTGTTTAGAAAATGTTATGATGAAGTAGCTGGAAACTGAGGGTTAGAGAACATGCAATATTGTTTAGAAGTTGGCGATCAGCCATCATATTGATGTTTTTCTTTCCTTCAATAGCGGCTATTTAAACAACTAGCAAATTAATTAAAATCATACACTAATACATTTCTAAACTAGTCAAATCAAATGATTTATTTGTTAGATTGAAAAGGTTTTGAATGTGATTTTTTGAAGAGCTTTGTTAAATTGGTTAATTCCAGGGTGTTGAGGCATTAGGTTTTCGTTAAAACATGAAGCTATGTATATCTGAACACATTTTATGTTAAGCTTCCAGTTTATTTCACCAATGAACATTTATTTTGTTCTTATTGAACAACTGTTGCACAGGAAATCACATATTTGTATTGGTATATATATCTAGTTCATGTTCAAGTCAAATTCACTGTCAATTCAGATTTAGTTCCATTGGGCAAAATCCAAACATGGACAAAACCAACCAGACAACAAAACTAACATTATTTGCAAATAAAGCTAACTTTCATCTTAACATCAAAAGTAGAATCAAGGCAACATGTCTTAGGTGATGGGATGAGGTGTTTTTTCCTCCAGGATATATTTGGCAACAGTGTGACAGTCTTTTCAGGTTTTAGAAAGTGTGTTGGATCTCTGCAGCTCAGTAGAGTTTACAAGAACTTGTTCAATCTGTGTTGTGAGCCAGAGCTGCATCCCTAAAGTCTTGTGTTTTCGCAATTGAGATTTCTGTATTTGTTTTGGGCTGTTATGGAATATTTGTTCGGAACATTCAATATTTACTTATAAATGAGAATTCAAAGTTAATGTGTGGAAAACCCCTCCTAAAGGTATACTATATAACAAGATAATTAGCAATATAACACTGAGTTATGGTTTGAATATGTGCGTAATCTTTAAAAAAAATAACAATTGCATTTGAGCTCTTACAAAACGAAGTACTTTTGAAATGAACTCTACAGATTGGGAGCAGTATATATTGAAACAGTTATAAAGTGAATAAATATAAACATATATATGTTAAGTTACTTATCAGATACCAATCTGATCTCCTTCATCAGGACTGTGTGGATACTGTTTCTATCAAATTTGATTGACAATTAACGAAAACAACCAGAAACTGTCATCATGTTTTAATTTGAATCTTGCTAGATGATAAATAAGCCCATAAAAACAGAAATGTCTCCGTAATGGTTTAACTTTAGAAGACAATTGTGTTCTCATGTAAAACATGAAGCATCATGTAAGACCTTTTTTCCGGTGCCTAAAAAAGCACAAGTAAAGATAGCAAATGGCGAAAAGTAAATAAATAATTCAAGGAGGATTTCAACTAGAGTAAAAAACAAGGTACAATGCATAAGAGCAATCAAATATGTTATTCAATGATGGTTAATGCCACACAAACAGTACATATTAATGTATAATTTAGCAAAGGTTTTCAGGTTGATCAGATTTAGCAAACGCTTGTGCCGAGACTAAAGTATCATGATGTTTGTAGCATATTTGATAATATGTGATAATTTGTTCCCCTGTGACGTGTGTGGATATGCACAAATAAACAAATTGGATTTGGAAAAAGTGTTTCACTGTAGAATGAGGGAGGAGCAGGAAGGGTTACTCTGATGGAATAACAGCAAAACATTTGATTTTGAAAGAACTGGAGCTCCTTGTTTTCCTGTGAGAAAATCAGAGCGTTGGTTGTTAGCGAGTGTTGTAATCGCGTCGCAGAGATGTGTGGTTGAGTCTTTCCCTTGAGAAATGTCGTTGCTGTGAAGCTGTGTGGAGGAAAACTGTATTCATGTCTGTTTGGAACTCTAAAGGTGGAAGGATTGACTTCAAACAAGACAGACTTTAGGCAAAATGACTAATTTGAGTGTTATGATCCCAGTCCTAATCCCAGTGAGGAAGAATGTTGTCAGGACCAGGACAGAGCAGACATTCATGCCGGTATAACTGCAGGAACACTGGTGTACTCAGCATCATGTGTTTCCAATGAAGAGAAGTAACTTTATATAGAGCTTCCATGTGTTCAGTGTGTAGAAAGAGAATTTCGTTTGCACTTCTGGATATTTCATTGTTTAATTCTGCTTCACCAAGTGATTGTTTTGGGATTTGATTCTGAAATCAGACATCTGAGACAAGCCATCACACAAACACAAGTTGATTTAATGACACATTTAACTTAAATCTAAGCCTGTAGAAAATTATGATATTTTAGATGACATAGTTATGATTGATTCTATATGTCACACAGTACTACCTGATCATCTACTAATAATAATAATATATAATATAATTAACTTGGATTTCTGCTAATTTCCATTCTTTTCTTTCCAGATAAAATATGATAAGGTGGATTGTTTTGCTGTCTGTGAGTCTACATGTCATCTCAGCAGCATTTGATTACATTTATGAAGAGCACTCATTTATGGGTAAGAACGCATATTCATAAAGGGCATCTAATCATCATTTATAAGAGTTTTCTTGCAAAGGATAAATTGTGGTAGAAACGTCCTATTTTAAATTCAGTGTACTGTCATCTTCTCATCAATGCTGATGATACTACCATGTCTAACTTTTGGAGTGCATTCACCAGAAAGTCTTTCTGATCTCTTCCACAGACCCAGAGGATGTGCTGAGCGTGAGCATTCCTCTGGAGGAGCCACAGCGTCCTCTACTGGGAGCAACGTTGGTGCTACCGTGTTACTTTGAGGTGTGTAATCCAACCAGTATGGTTTGGTTTCTTTTGGTTTGGTTTCTCAGATTGTGAACAGAGCCACCAAAAAAACCCCAAAATGTTTAATAGGGTCTTTTTAACTCTACAGCACAGACATTTCTCAGGAGTTGGTGTAAACCAAAACCAGAGTAGAAAGAAGAATAGATTTCAATTCAACAAATCAACAAAAACACAACTCTAAATTCAAAGCCAATGTTGCTCAGTGTCTGCTGGATGTGTAAATATGTCAAATGTTCTTGGATTAGCTTGTGTGCAATAAGTAAGAGAGGTTATACTTGTGTACTGAGAATGGACTGAAATTGGCAGTGAATAGGGTTTTTGTTTTTTCACGTTAGGACCACACTTTCCCAGACCCAGGAGCTCCCTCCATCGCACCGCTCGCTCATCGAATCAAATGGAGCCACGTCACTAAAGAAAAAGTCACGACTATCTTAGTGGCCTTGGAAGGACAGGTGCTTATCAGTGAGAGCTACCTGGACAGAGTTCATCTGGTGGGCTACCCCATGACTTCTACAGATGCTAGCATCAAGATATCTGAGCTGTGGTCCAGTGACACAGGAGTCTACCGCTGTGAGGTTCAGCACGGCATCGAGGACAGCCACGACATCGTCCATGTGCAGGTTCAAGGTATGAAAATAAGCAGTCAAAGCCAGAGGAAAGAAATCCCATTATCCATCAAAAAATGTTTTCCTCTGATTGGTTGCCAAATATTTGTAGGTGTGATCTATAATGTGTCAATACTCACTGCGAAGAGACCACATCTAGAGGACAAGTAAACACATCTACTCAAGTGGCGGTGAAAAATGTGTTGCCATTACTCCTTCAAGTGATGGGGGGTTGTTCAGCTTTTCAAAGGATTTCTGCATTATGTCAAGTTTTGTTGTATCGATCATCAAGTATTTAATGTTTGGCTAAAATCAAGTCCTATTTTTACTGTCTAGGTATGGTGTTCCACTACCGAGCCATCATTGGCCGCTACAGTTTGACTTTTGAAAAGGCTAAGGCAGTTTGCATGCAGAACAGTGCGGTCATGGCTTCACCTGAACAGCTTCAAGCAGCCTACGATGATGGCTTCCACCAGTGTGACGCTGGCTGGCTCTCCGACCAGACCGTCAGGTTGGTTTATCAAAACATCTCTGAGGCACCTGTTCTGCCCTGGCACTCTAAGACCCCAACCATACCAAATGTATCTCCATTTAATTAAAGGTATCCGATACGAGATCCTCGTGTGAACTGCTATGGTGACAAAGAGGAGCTGCCTGGGGTCAGGACATACGGAGTGAGAGACCTCAATGAGACTTATGATGTCTACTGCTTCACTGAGAAGATGACAGGTATGCTGCGATGAACACTGCTATTTCGCTGATTGTAATTGATTCTGTGCATTTGCAGGTTTGGGTAATCTAAACTCCTATTTGACTGTTATTGACCTCTCTTATCACACACAGGGAGAGTTTTCTACACTGCTGCTGCAGAAAAGTTCAACTTCTCTGAGGCTGAGTTTGCATGCTCCAGTCAGGGAGCTCAGTTGGCCACTACTGGTCAGCTGTACCTGGCCTGGCAGGGTGGGATGGATGTCTGTAATGCCGGCTGGCTGGCAGATAGGAGCGTCCGCTACCCTATTAACATCCGTCGGCCGCAGTGTGGAGGGGGTCTGTTGGGGGTGCGAACTGTGCACCTCTACACAAACCAGACAGGATACCCACTTCCCGAGTCTCGCTACGATGCGTTCTGCTACACAGGTAAGCTATCATTTTAAGAAAGAATGACACCAAGAGCACTGTTCTGCTCAATATCAGATATACGTACTCTACTTAAATATCCTCATGCCTAGAGATTGAACTTTGATAGTAAAAGGTTATACTTTCCGATTAACAAAAAAAAACAACTGTGCTCTTTGAATGAACTCTCAGCAGGAAAAAGGAGTCTGCAGGCAGACTCAATTCCCGCTTATTAAAGTTAAGCATAAACAGTTTTAGGTTGGCGGAGAAAGCTGGTGAACTTTTTATTAATTAAAAGAGAGTTGACCCTTTAAGAGATAATTAGATAACCATGGAAAAAAGCACAACTTATGACCAAACATAGCGATATCCACAGCAAAGATGTCTTACTACTCCCTTCTCTATCACCTTCAGAGTCTACTGATGAGGAAGGTTCAGGCATCATAGAAGAAGGAAGTGGTTTGCTGAGTGTTACTACGGTGACACTGAGCCCAGAGGTGTTCTTCAGGAGGACAACCACAGAGAGTGAGGCGGTTGGAGAGGTGGAGACTCAGCAGCCTACCCAAGTGGACTTCACAGAGAGCCCTATCCAGCTGCCGCTACCTCAGCCACCAAATGTCACTGAGTTGGTGGTTGACCTGATAGAGCCAGCCACCGCCCGACCCGACACACGTAGGGAACCCGTCAAAGGCTTTGTGATGCCTCCTACTGGTCAGTGATATAAGTGTTAATGCATGGTTGGACGACTGTAGCATCATATAGAAAGTCCATTTGGTGTCCCTTATGATGATGTCCCTTGTTTTTCGGTGCAGGTGTGGTGTTCCATTATCGTTCAGGCTCCAGCCGCTATGCTTTCACCTTCGTTGAGGCCCAGCTGGCCTGCCAAAGTGTTGGAGCCTCCATAGCCACGCCAAAGCAGCTGCAGGCAGCATACAAGGCTGGATATCACCAGTGTGATGCTGGATGGTTACTGGACCAGACTGTAAGGTAAATACAAAATGCATTTTTAGAGCAGGTAGAGAGATTCTTGTCCCAAACAAAAAGTCACCAATTGTTCTGTTTTTTTAGGTATCCCATTGTTTTCCCTCGAGAAAAGTGTGATGGAGATCTAGGGGAACTACCTGGAGTTCGGTCATATGGTTTAAGGCCAGGAGACGAGAGATATGATGTGTACTGTTACATTGATGGTATCAAGGGTAAGAAAACATTTTGCAAAGCCCAGAGACTTATTTGTTTTCTATCTTGTTCACCATATTGACATTCCTGCTCCACAGGGGAGGTTTTCCATGTGGGTTCCGCTGAGGGTCTCACCTATGATGAAGCTTCTTCTAGCTGTCAAGAGCAGAACGCAGTACTAGCCTCCCCTGGAGAGCTGTACGCAGCCTGGAAAATGGGTTTTGACAAGTGTCACGCTGGCTGGCTAGTGGATCGCAGCGTTCGTTATCCCATCAACAAACCTCGTAATGGGTGTGGGGGTGGGAAACCAGGAGTACACACTGTTCACGCTCACCCCGACCAGATAGGCTCCCCTGAACTTGATGCCAGATTTGATGCATACTGTTTTAGAGGTAAACACTTGACTGTTATCAAACAAGCTCATTCTGGATTGTCATTTTCCTCATCATTCATTGAGCATTATCTTTTTGTTTAATTCTTACAGCGGATTTTCTACTAATTGCAAATGAAACTGGACTGAACATCACAGATATCGAAGCAGCCCTCCTTAACCTAACATCAATTACTGATTGGTTGAAACCTGGTAAGCCATAATTTAAAATAACAAATAACTTTCAAATGTCTTTATTTCCAATGGACCTAACTTGTTCTTTCTATGTCATTTTAGCTGTTCCTTCCATTGTTGCTCCTATTCCTGTGGAGACTTCGGGCTCTGGCTCCGGATCTGCAGACTTTGGCTCAGGGTCTGCCATTGATGGTGCCTCTGGTGGTCACTCAGGAGATCTGTCTGGATCTGGTGACCTGTCTGGTTCCGGTGATCATGTTACCTCTGGAGAATCGTCTGGTTCTGGAGCATTTTCTGGTTTTGGACGTTTGTCTGGTTCTGGAGATATATCTGGGTCTGGACATTTGTCTGGGTCTGGAGACCTATCCGTTTCTGGAGACCTATCCGGTTCTGGAGACCTATCCAGTTCTGGAGACCTATCCGGTTCTGGAGACCTATCCAGTTCTGGAGACCTATCTGTTTCTGGAGACCTATCTGCTTCTGGAGACCTATCAGTTTCTGGAGACCTATCCGGTTCTGAAGACCTATCGGGTTCTGGAAACCTATCCAGTTCTGGAGACCTATCCAGTTCTGGAGACCTATCCGGTTCTGGACACCTATCTGGCAGTGCCGAGCTGCCAAGTGGGGCATCAGGTTTCAACAGTGCAGATGCTTCTGGGTCAGCTCTCAGTGGTGAAGGATCCGGCATCACTGTAGTTTTTTCGGGAATGGACAGCATTGTATCTGGAGACGGCTCAGCTTCAGGAGGACTCCAAGAAGCTGGAGAAGGAAGCACAGGGATCTTTATATTCCCTTCATCTGAATCAGGGTCTGGAATGCTCAGTGGTAGCGGGGATCTGTCTGGATCTGGTTTCAGCTCTGCTGAGAGTGGCTCTTCCATAGACAGCTCTGGGGAAAGTGGACAGTTTTCTGGCATGTTCTCCGGTTTCATAACAGACCAGGACTTTTCTGGGTTTCATGGTTTCCCATCAGGATTCTCTTCAGGAAGTGCTAGTGGACACTCGGGAGAGCTTTCGGGAAGTGGAGACTCACAGATCTTACTAATAGATGGACAACTTATCGATGCGTCTATCTCTACTACCAACAAGGAGTATGAGCTTGGTGGAGGCCTACTGGCATTCAGTGGCTCTGGAGACATCTCAGGCTCTGGGATTATCAGTGGGGATCTCAGTGGCTCCGCCTCTGGAAGTGGCTCTGGGTTCTTCTCCTCAGGCGTGACCTTTATTGGGTCAGGGTTCACCGACCTAACAGTGTCATCCTCTGGAGAGCAGGAAGCCTCTGGTTTATTAGTGTACAGCTCTGGACAGGGAAGTGGTGGACATTTGTCTGGATTTGGAAGCTCAAGTTTTATCTCGGGTTCTGGATCGGGAATGTCTGGATCTGAGTCCTCAACGAGCGGAGAAGAAAGCAGCGTTACATTTTTAAGTGGGGATTTTACATCAGAGGTATCCAGAGACACTACACTGTCTAAGGAGCTTGGAGACGGATCAGTGGAGTACAGTGGTGAAGGAAGCAGTAGCAGCAGTGGTTTGTCCTCTGGCACTGGAGACAACCACTTATCCACAGCCAGTGGCTCTTCTTCAGGATCTTCCTCTGAGGATCTGCCGACGGTGGTGCCACCCTCACCATCCAGTAACTGGGCACTGACTGAGAGCACCATAGGGCCAGAGGAAGTCCATGGTCTGGTGGAACCAACCCAGATCCCTGTCGACGTCTATGGAACTCCATACTCTGTACTCGCCCCCGCAGGACTGGCTGCCCCTCCTACCGCAGCTTCACCAACCTCTGTGCAGACACCAGGCTTTGTGAAAGGAACTGATTCACTGGAGGGTAGGTTAACAGTTTTCAATAGTGTCATTCTTGGGAAATGGAGGGATAGAGTATATGTAGCTAGGCTTTAATGGCCCTTTCGGAATGATTATTATGGGTTGTGTTTTTTTTTTTGGATAATGTCTGTTTGACTAAAAAGCTTTCTGTCCAATGGACAGTCACCCATTGACTGCCCATTGTTCAATTATCACAATATAGTGTACGTTACAGCCCTTTGAGCATTGGGCTGGAGGTTTTAAACCTGCTTTTACAGAAATCTACAATGTCTGTTTAGACTTCTTAGTACCGTGGAAGGGCAATATAACTTCATTAGCTTTAACAAGATGGACATCTGATCAATTTCAGGTTGACTCGTCATTTTATGTTCAGTGTTCTGTTTTTGGCAAATTTGAGATCTCATCTCATCAACACACCAATAAAATGAAAATGTACAGTACTGAATTAAAACACAAACATATTGTATCTTGTGAATAATTTTAAATGACAGCCCTATTGCAATATGCCTGTTGAGTATATGCATCCTAGAGCGTAAGAGCATCCTAGAGCATAGAAATAAACAGAAACTAATTTATAATAACATGGATTTGAATGAACATTAGAGGGAGGGTGCATTTAAGTCGCTAATGCTGCGGCATATGCAAAATTGAGGGCAACTGCTACATCAGATCCGATTGAAACACTAACGCATCTTTCTTTTGAAAGAAGCACATGTCATTAAATAAATGGACCTGTTTTCTAGGTTTTAACCCGTGTGAACCCAACCCCTGTGGTGCTTCTTTATGCATAGTAGAGGATGGGTTTGCTGTCTGCCATGGTAAGTCCCACAATGTTTGCGACTGCAATTTTCTTCTCTTCTCCTTTCTTTCTTTGAAAAATACAAGATGATGTTAGGTTTTAACATACTTTTCCAGTTGCATTTCTCTGTATCTACATGTATGTTGTTCACAATTTTGCATGTCTTATATTGTTGGTCTGCATTCTGTTTATTAATCAATACTTTCAGATATATTCAACTGGTGGGATTATGTTGACTGTATATGTATTACTAAACTTAACAAAAATATTTTCTTTCCCTCCCTGCTGTTCTGTTCTTATGTATTACATCACATTTTTACTTTAATATGTTGTGTTTCTTTGATTTCCTGTTTGTATATTGTGTCTGTGTCGTGCTATGTGTCTCTGTGTTTGTGTGGCAGTTTGAATATTTGGGTCCTTGTCAAATGTTCATCAGCTCTGCATCTGAGGTTGTACAGCCTCTGTGTCACTCGTTGTAATCACAGTCTTCAGCCTCTATGTTGTTTTTGGTTTGCTGTGCCAGTGCGCCGCCTCCACTCTGCTGTATGCATGCTAAACCCGGGGCAACATATGTGCTTTCTGGCACCATATGGGTGCTCTCATCCTGTTGGAATTTGAATACTATACTTCTGCTGCAACTAACTACAGATTCAAACATAAACTTACTGCAGATATAATAATTATAATGTATTCTCTTGGAAGAGATAAAAACATATTTGGGATATATTTCAGTATGTTTCATCATTTGGTAACCTGAAAATAGGATTTATCAAAAACAGAGGAACATGGATTATAATTGTGTTTGCAGTAAGTAGTTTGCATCAGAGGTTGCAGCTGCCTACAGTATTGTTCAATAACTTGTCAGTCCTGAGGTGTGATATTCCTTTTATCACTGCTTTTACTCCCTTACCTTGCTGGGCAACTTCCCATCCCCACCCTACGCTTAAACAGTAGTTTCACCCGCCTCCTTTTTTGCAGAGGTAGATGTGTGCCATCCCAACCCTTGTGCCAATGGAGCCACCTGTGTGGAGAGTGCAGCATCTTACAAATGCTTATGCCTGCCAAGCTACGGAGGGGAAAGATGTGAGATCGGTATGAGATCAGCTTCTGCTTATAACTAAACTAACAACAGCCCCTCCAAAACAACTGAAGAAAGAGAGATGCTAATCATCACCAGCATCATTACTGGCTGGGGCTCTATGAGGAGTCCTGGTGTCCAAAAGTCGAAGATGCCAACCTGCTGCAATGTCCTAAATTTGCCAGGAGACAGTGTTTTCTAAAGGGCAAAAAGCTATAAAAGAAACTAAAGGGTTGGTTCATCCAAATCACAAAAAACCTGAGAAGCGTCTACTAATGCAGTATTAGTTACTGAACAATATTGTCTTTGGGAAACCATTTTCTTGGTTGTCATACAGTAGCTACACACCTTTAAAGGAATGGCAGGTCTGTCAAGTTTGTCATCATTTCAATTTGCAAAAAATATAAACATGTGGTTCTAGTAAGAGCTAAACTTGAAATGGATTGCACTGTAGTGTAAATTCATTTTAATTAAATTAAATAACAACATCAGGTGTAAAAAATGGATTGTTTGTCGAAAGAAAGAGGCTAACGTTAGCATGTCTGGCTAACTAGTGCTAACGTCTACAGTAGTATCCAAGCGTTACATCCAGTGGCGGACTTGCCATCGCGACGTTCAGGACGAATCCCGATGGGCCGGTACCCAAGTACCACTCGGCCCACTCCGATCGGGCCACTAGGTCCACCGTTTCCCCGCAGCGAGGCTTCCCCGCCCCCCGTTGACAGTGCACCGCCCCTGGTTACATCCAACAGGATTTCAGATTCCATTTGAAATAACCGTGTTTAGTTTATCCATTAAATCTAAAATAGTCCCAGAGTCCACTGTAACAGACAAGCATGACATCATTAAATAATGACATTTTGAGATGCAGATCTGTCTTCATAATCAAAAGAAATGTCGAAAAATTACCAAGTTTGAATGAAGAGAGACAATTACTTTTTAAAACCCAACTGCATGATGTATTTTATAAAAGAATGTCCTACCCACCATAAAACATTATACATGCTGTAAAACTGTAACAGGGATAATTTATTCGATATAAAATACTCCCAATGAAAACTGCTGTCAAGGTGTTCAGACACAAGGTGGAAATATATCTTGTAATTTGGTTGAACTGATCCTTTAAGTAATTACGGCAAGAGAATGAATGAAGCCTTTGAATGCTACTTACTGTTGGGCAGGGCTCCGCTTATGAATAAGTTTCCATTCTGCATTGAGACGTTTGTTCTGTCAGAATGGAAAACACTGCCCATCGTCAGACTTCCACTGGATGCCAAAGGAAACTGAGGGCATCGTAATGGGAAAATATGCTTCTCACTGAACACAATTTCTGAATATGTACAACTGAAACACTACATGGGTTATGAAAAATATCAAGCACTTCATCAGCTGCTCCAATACTAATACCGCTTAGATAGCAGAAATAATGATAAGAATACATAAGAGCTTCTCATCATCTGATGCTGTGCTTTAGTTTTAAAACCCATTTGTAGATGTTAGTCTCGGCGGCCTACAAATTGAAAACATGTACTAAACTATACTGAATATTGAAATGAATATGCCATACATTAAATGAATGATGACTCTTGCGGCTGCAGATGAGCAGCAGTGTGAAGACCGTTGGACTAAGTTTCAGGGGAACTGCTACCGACACTTCTCTGACAGAAAGTTGTGGCTGGATGCAGAGCAGCAGTGCAGGGACATGAACGCCCACCTGGCCAGCATCATCACCCCAGAGGAGCAGGACTTCGTCAACTGTGAGTGCACAATGTGCTGTGGTTTGTTTGTGTTCACAGAGATGTAGACCATTTAAAACCAAGATCTCAATATACTTTTTTCTCCCGCAGCAAATGGACAGAACTACCAGTGGATCGGGCTGAATGACAAGACCATAGCGAATGACTTCCGCTGGACGGATGGCACTCCACTGGTGAGTGAGGACTAGTTATAGTCAGGGCCAAATATAGTATAGTTTGGTGTGTAACCCCTTAAATCAAAGTCTACTTGTGACCTCTACTCTATGACTCTACTTTGGTAGGAAATTCAATCAAAACAGCTAAAAAGAGACGTAACATGACCATAAATGGATGCAAAACAACTACAATAAGAAGTAAAACAACAAACAAGCTAACAACATTTTGTGTATCTTTTAGCATCTTGAAAATGGTGGTTCATAGCAATGTTTCAGCCTGAGCCTCTTGTCTACAATTCTTTCACAAAGGGCCCATTGTTCTTAATAATATGTCTCTGCTTCAATGACTTAAATATGTTAAATTATCCAGTAATTATTTTTCATTTGCTTTACTTTCCTGTTAATTAAATCATATTCCTTATATACATATTATTATTTATGCATTTTTCTAACCCTAGAGTCTACAATTTCTGTTTGGTTCTATATTGACTTGCATTTTACTGTGTATTAGTTTATTAGAGACGTGCGTTTAAAAAATGAACAAAGCACTTGTGATAACATTTCTGAGCATTTGAATGCAAATCCACACACTTCATCATCAGGTCTGAAATAGAAACAACAGCTGCATCACTCCACCCACCTCACCTCACCTCAAGGTTTATCTGAAGGCACAAAATTACCAAACCAGTGCAAGCACAAAAACTAATTACTAATGTGTTCGGATATAACTCGGCACTGTTATTAAAAAATGTTGCTGCGATGGTGGAAGCCTGTTGCTTCAGGACCAGTGGGATGATCTACAAACTGTTTGTATTACCATGAGCCAGGTTTTCCTTTGCTGCTGGCAACCTTGTATTTTTGGCTGTAGCCCTCTGTATCAGAACACCTGTTGCCTCATCAAAATGAATTATAGATGATGCGTAGGTAGCACACAGTGTTACTGCGCCTTAAGGATAGAGGATCATGGAGAAGGAGAGAGATGCAACAATAGGGAAAAAGGGAAAGTCAAGCACATATTTGGGACATTTTCTTTCTAAAAGGCATGCATAGCGTTGAAGTAGATTGGACATGTGGAACGTGACAGAACAATGAAACAAGATCATATCCTGCTTACGTACAGAGTACAGTACAGAATACGTTTTCAAATTAAACGTTGTGGTCCTTCTTACCTATTCTCTGTGTCCGAGTTCACCTTGTAGTAATGTATGTTTCCTTCTCTTCTTAAGCAATACGAGAATTGGAAGCTGAACCAACCTGATAATTACTTCAACTCAGGAGAAGACTGTGTGGTGATGATCTGGCATCAGAACGGCCAGTGGAATGACGTGCCGTGCAACTACCGCCTGCCGTTCACCTGCAAGAAAGGCCCCGGTATGTTGGTTAGAGAAAAAAAGAACTTCTTTAATGAAGTTTTTTAGCTGTTTTACTTTATTTTGTGCCATCAATCAATCAATCAATCAATCAATCAATGTTTATTTATACAGCCCAATATCACAAATGTTACATTTGTCTCAGTGGACTTCACAGTTTGTACAGAATATCAGTGACAATACGACACCCTCTGTCCTTAGACCCTCACATCGTACAAGGAAAACCTTCCGGAGAAAACCCACAGTTTAAAGCGAAAAATGGGAGAAGACTGCCCATATGCATTCATTTAATCTTTGTATAGAGTTTCTTTGGTACATGTGGTGGTTTATCAAAGCGTGTTAGTTGAAAAAATCCCTCCGGAAATGTGAGGTAAAACTAAAGAAAAAAGCTAAAAAGCCTAAAGAAGTCCCAGAGCTCAAGAGTTGGTAATTCTCCATCATTTTAGCAGAGGTATGAGGGGACTCTTTCACACAGAGCACACAGAGTGGTGCAGGAATGAAAAACGTATAATTACTTGGCATTTAACAACTTCCTGTTCCCTAGTCTATAAATCTAAGTTTTTTTTAACTTGTTCTTGTGGTTAACACAAGCTAAAGATACATTTTATTTTGTTATTGGACCTAAAAGATAAAATACCCCACTTGTAAATGTCCAAAGCTTTTATATGGCATAAAAACGACAGTTGAAAAAGTGACTAAATGAGTCAACTATACTACTATCATCACGCTGAACATTAGCCGCTTTTACAGTAGCTTAAGGTTGCTGATGTGAAGTTATGCGACACTGATATACTTCGCTTATAGCCTAACGTTGGCTTTAATTCTTGCATTTGCAGTTATGCTTCAAAATCAAAAAGTGTTGTCAATATGTAAAGACTAAACGTTTAAGTGTCATAAATGTGTGTTATCTTATTTTGCGTTATATTCCTAAATCAAATGGCAAAAATCCATTGGATTTTGTTAAGCCCTGAGCCTGTTTTTCAGGTTTCAGGCTCGAAAATGACATGCCCAGAACAAATGACTATATCTCCACTTCTAAAAGGGGTAAATTAATCATTTATTTTATCAAAGCAATGATACATCTGTGAGTTGGATGTAGAAAAGTCAGAATCAATATAGATGTTTTTATTTTAAAGTAAATTCAGATTGAACATAGTAAAACAAATTAAATTATAGTTTCCGTACAAAAAAACCCAATTACTTATAGTGAAAACCACCGTTGAATGATGGGATAGTAGACTAAAAGCTTTAAGAATCCAAATTATAATAAGTACCCTGTATCAAGATTGATGCAAAACAAGTTAAATGTGACCTTTTTAGAGAGGTTTAAAAAAAAAAAAACACTTCTGGGGTCATTTGGGTGTATTTGCCATATCTCTGGAACCCATCGGTCGATTTTGGTGATTGACACCTCTTTTGAACCGTTAGAGCCAATATAAATTCGAGGGGAGGTTCCTAAATCCATCTAAACATTACCATTGGAAGCTGGGTTACAGCTCTTATACACTCTATATGAAAACTACTCTTATTGACAAAATGTTATGATGGATTATCAGTAATCATTTCAAAGTGACACAGAGACATTGGATTAACCTTCAGCAGCGTTTATATGCGTTTTAATGCCATTGAACACAACTTTTGATTAGAAAACAGCAAAGGTAAGACGTATTTGCCGTTTTGGCTCCGTAAAGTGAAGTTGTGTGTTGTCTTATCTTGCCTTCGCTGCCGCGAAGGTTGTACAGTGATAATACAGTGATGATACGTATACCATTGGAATCTGTGGAATCTCAGCTTTCATATGATATCTTGTTTGTGCAGATATTTCGCTTAGTGCTAATTCAGACGGTCGGCGTTAGAGTTGTGTTTTGTTTCGGTAATAATTGTTCATGTCGTCAGTGAGCTGAGTTTCTTGCCGTTAAGTGGGTATGACAAATGAATAGGTTGTTAAATGTTAAGAAGCCCTGAGACACAGTTTCGTGAATATTGTTGTGTTTTGGGGGGATGGGGTTTAACAGGTTTTAAGGGAGCTCATGTGTTGCTTTATACCAAGGTTGGCCTACAATAATAGATTGTCAGTATTGATTGATATTGGTCTGATTACAACAGTATTGCCTACTATACTGAAAAAACTTCTATACTGAAAAATACAAGATATACATGGCACAGGTTGTGACACCGTTACCTCTCGCTCTGTCCTCAGTGTCCTGTGGCGCCCCGCCTGAGGTGGAGAATTCCCATATGTTTGGTAACAAGAGGGAAGAATACCCTGTCAACTCCATCATCCGCTATCAGTGCAACCCAGGGTT
The DNA here is from genome assembly GCA_902827135.1 of Harpagifer antarcticus. NCBI lineage: Eukaryota > Metazoa > Chordata > Actinopteri > Perciformes > Harpagiferidae > Harpagifer > Harpagifer antarcticus. The sequence continues at coordinate 34,365 of CADEHL010001254.1, read as the reverse complement.
TTTACAGCGCCACCCTCCGGTAGTCCGATGTAAGGCAGACGGTCAGTGGGAGGAGCCCCAAGTGGAATGTACTGATGGTGAGTGCAGTCTGTGTTGATTCCCCTTTGTTCACCTTGGGACTAAATTGTAGGAAAACCTCTCCGCAGGTAACGCAACGGTGTTGAATTATGTGAACTCACTCTCGTTGTTTTTCTCCTTCGCCACAGTTAAAGCCAGAAAAAGAACACAGTCGAGCACCAACAGGATGGCAGCTGGTGGCAAGCTTCACTAGAAAAAAAAAAAAGAGGACTTCATTATTTAAGAACGTTTGCAGCACAAATTCATTTTTTATTTTAGTGAAAATGACTTTAAAGGGTATAATAGTTGGAAGGCTACATAATTTTTTGATCCCCTGTCCCTCATAATATATTTTAATTATATATAATATTTTGATTGCTCTGAGTTTATTTGCATTGTGTGTTGTGATTTAATTTTGTTTAGTGAATCTATTGCATACCCAGTTAGAAATTGTTGGTTCTAAAAACATTCTGAGAATGTTACCATTCATTGTTCTAGGAATGTTTTCAGTGGGAAGTTTTATTTTGGTTCCCAGAATGTTTTTCTGAAAGGTAGGATGACATTCTCTAAAAACATTCTTAAAATGTTTGGTGATAACCTTAAGATGTTTTTGATAACCTTCTTAAGATGTTTTTGATAACATTGTTCAAACATTATGCCCTACTATTCTTAAAACGTTTTCAGCTGCAAGTGCTTTTGTTGTTCCCAGAATGTTCTTCTGAAAGGTAGGATAACGTTCTCTAAAAACATTCTTAAAATGCTTGGTAATAACCTTTTATAAATGTTTTGTTATTACATTATGCCCTACTATTCTTAAAACGTTTTCAGCTGCATGTTAGATTTGTTTATGTTGCCAGAATGTTATTATTTTAGAGTAGGATAACGTGCTTTATCGTTCTGATTTATCAGCAGCTAGTACAAGTCACTGTCGGTGTCACATGTATTGGAGGAGACTCAGAATCAGACTAGGAATCAGCTGGTGAGCGTAACATTTGTTTATTAGAAAAGGTTGAGCTGGGAGTGGAGGGTGGTTATGGCGGCAGTGGGAAACAGAGCAGACCAGCAGGCAGGGGGGGTAGACAGTACACACAGTAGAAACAAACACATACAAACACTAACAGGGGTCTCAGGGACGGGCAGTGACAGTCAGTCCGTTCTTCTATATGTCTGTCGGTCTCAAATCTAAAAGGGTGCAATAACAATTTTCCTCCACTATGCATAAACAGCGGACACTGTTTATACGCAGCCCTAACAAAGAAACCACACATGGCCAGATAGCTTATCTAATGCTTCATTCACACCAACGCGGTTCCAGGGCTGGTTCGGAGCTAGAGCCTGATAAGCACCGTTTTTTCCTGTTCACGCCGCACCTGAAAACCGGTTCTTACCAAGCTCCAAAAAATTGTCGGTTTAGAAGCATGAACCGCATATGTCACGCTTACATCGGAGGCGGGGGCAGGGGCGGGATCAACCTGAGCAACAGTTTATGGCGAGTATGGCAAATAAAAGTTGTAACAAGCAGTAGTGCTGAGCAAAGTGACTAGAACGCGACCACACACTTCTAAAAAAAAAACACACTTTATAAAGTCAGGCAACACTAACTTAGTGTGATTCTGTTTATGTGTACCTTACTTTGACCATCCGTTCGCTGTTATTGATCATTGTGGAGAGCAGGCAGACATTTTGTTTTGTATTAGCAGCTATCGGAGGGAATCAATACATGGGCTGCACAGGTTGTCATGTCCGACTATCACAAGTAGAATCATAATGAAAAATACGCCGGTAAAATGTGCCTGTAGAAAACGGCTTATGCCACAATAGGATAGCAACAAGTAGTCAAGATAGTCAGTTTAGCTTCGGTTGCTATGCTAACATCACTCATTTTATACCAGAGAAACTTTCATAACAGCGTTGTGATGCCAAACAGCAGGCAGCACTGCAGCGGTCGGTAAATGCCGCTGAAACACATTGATAAACAATGAACTACGGCACTCTGGAGTATAAGCTACCAAGTTACAGTACCAACTTGGCTGCCGGAAGAGGGTACCAACGTTAATCAGCGATACTCCTGGCGACTAAAAGTGGCTTTTGTCATGATAAAAATAAACCAAATAGGTTTATTGCACATGTCTCTAATGTCATATTGATAGAATAATTCTATCAATATGACATTAGAGACATGTGCAAAAACAACAAAAACACTTGCAGCTGAAAACATTTTAAGAATGGTAGGGCATAATGTTCTAACAATGTTATCAAAAACATCTTAAGAAGTTTTAAGAATGTTTTTAGAGAGCGTTATCCTACCTTTCAGAAGAACATTCTGGGAATCAAAATAAAATAGCGCTGAAAACATTTTAAGAATAATAGGGCACAATGTTCTAACGATGTTATCAAAAACATCTTAAGAAAGTTATCACCGAACATTCTGGGAACCAAAATAAAATGTCCAGCTGAATACATTCCTAGAACAATGAATGTTAACATTCTCAGAATGTTTTTAGAACCAAGAATGTCTAGCTAAGAACTCACACATGCCACCGCAAACATGCAATATCTGCTTACAGCTTATCATGAATAAAGTGCTTGTTTGTTTTTTTCAAAAAGGAAAATGTGGTGACATCAGATTTTTTTAAAACATCCTTTTCAAACAAATGCAACAACTTGTGTTTTACGACAACTTCTGCTCAATTCGGTTTGTTGTAAAGCACTTTGGCACAAACCTAGTTTGTTTTTTAAAGCACTCTACAAATAAATCTGACGTTGACGATGACCGTGTTAATATTTCGCATCACAGGAACGTTTTATAAAAAAATAATAACCTCCTGAAAACCTATAAAAAACATTCTGTCATCTCAGGTCTCAATAACATCCTGAACACATTTTCTGAATGTTGCTTTGAAAATGTTCTTTTGTTATCATGTAACATTGAGGCAATGTTTTATAAAAGAACATCTTTAATGTGTTACCCCAACAACGTCCAAAAAACATCCTCAGAATGTTGCAGGCAAAACGTTCCACCTTTGTTAACATATCACATTGAAGGAACGTTTCATAAAAAACTTTCTGTCATCTCAGGCCTTAATAACATCCTCAAAACATCCTCTGAATGTTGCAGTTAAAATGTCTTAGCTAACCTTAAACCACATAGGAACCTTATTTAAAATGATAAACATCCTCAAAAGGTTCTTTGAACATCAGATTAAAACGTTTTCCTTAAAAACATTATTAGAACCTGTAGGTAACGTTAGCCAAAGTTGTGAGAACGTTCCCTAGCTAGCTAGCTGGGTACTTTGTTCCATATAAGTTTGATTGAAGACAACATCTGTCTGGTCCACTGTTGGTTGGTGATGCGTCAAGATTTGCTTTACAACTTGTTTATGATGTGAGACATCAAAAAAGTGATATGTTTGTGCATCTCCTTGATACTCCTTGGGCAGAGTACAGAAACTGGTGCTTTTAAAGTTCCCCAACGATTTCTGTCAGTCGTGCTCGTTCTTAAACAGAGAGAACTTAATAATCTAAAATTGCGCAGAGGTATACATTTTCAAGATGGATGCTATTGGGATTGTTAAATACCGCTAAAGTGTTTAAAATATCTGGTCAAAGTTAACCTATATAAATTGAAACAGAAAAAGAACATTATGATATTAAGACTGATATTAGCCATGCAGAATATAGCAAACTATTCCCACAAACCGTATAGTAAAACATTTGTTTAGAGCAGAGACTTGTGAATATGAACACATGACCTTTTATTTATTGACTTCACACAGTGACTGAGTCTCTGCTGGACCGAGCCAGTGTTTGTTATTCATATTATGAGACTACAGCAGCATCAGCAACACACAGAAAGGCTGTATACACTACTGCTCATATTTAGTTGGCTGTTTTGAGTATTTTGTTTTCTGTATTTTTAGAGTTCATCATCTCCCACGATGCTGTGCAGTGCATAGTGTTGTGGAACAATTGTCAGTATAATGAACCTATCTATTTCATGTTTGTAACCTCAGAGGAAATAACCTCAATGTAAACATTGCAGTGTGAAATGCCTGCTTTTTTCCACCTTTGACTGCTTCCATTTGTGTGCTTGTTTTGTGTCATTATTGCTATATTTGGGGGCTGTGCCTCTTGCAAACGTACTGTCACCTGCTACATGATGAACCAAAGACTGAGAATTCCATTTACAATCTGTACATGCATCTGCTGTAGTGCGTTATATTCACTAATTTAAAAGAGAACTGTTTATATTTTATGTTTACATGACAACAAATCACAATAAAACTCCAAAACCAACAGTGAATTTATCTACTAACACAAGTAATGTGTCTGTTTCAAGGTCTACTTTATCTTCTTGTTTTGTGCCATAGAGCTCCATCAAAAACTAATGAAAACACATCAATGAGCAACAATGTTGAACTAGGTGTTTAACTTTGGTTTATATTTTACACATGGTCAACTAACACCAGTAATGTCAATTAAATTCTGCCTGTCAGTTTCAAATTAAAAAATAATGTTGCTTTGAGGACAATGCAGGTAAAACTGCAGCTGTGAAAACTGGTTCTCTGCACAAGGAACTGATATAGAAAATAAAAAAGAATAGAAGAGAACTCAAATGTCTGAATGTTTATTCACATGTATCAATTACAAATTAAAACTATGTGGGTGTTACCTTTCCTCCTAACATCCTCCTACCTGAGGATGTTAGGTTTACAAGTGTTCAACTTATATAATTAAAAGACTGTGGGCATCAGTCAGGCCTCCTTCATTCCAGAGGGGTCACCGCCCAGATATTCAGGTACAGACAACAAACACATCTTTCACCTGGCTCTCAGTGAGCGAAGTGTTTCTGTGGCAGCAGCCGAGGCAAATAGAACATGGCGCTGACTCATAGGAATAATAAAATTACGGTACATTTCTATTTGCCCAACAGGGTGGGTTGCGCATGGCGTCAGCGTTCCCTTGTGACTGAATAAGGTTCTTTTAAGGATCTCTTGCACCCCACCCATAACACACACCGGTTCACCTCTCCGCCCCGGGCCTCAGGATGAATCGTTTCTCTCTGCTCTCAACATGTTTTGCACTTGCTAATTAGTGGAAAACAGACAAATGTTGTAACCTAAAACATTATTGTCAAACTATGAGACTGAAGCACCTGAATCTCAACCCTTAAATAAATCAGAAAAAGGTTTATTCAAATAACTGAAATAAAAATTATAGCAATATGTCATACAGTATAATAACATGTACAGGGGGAAACTGCTGAATGTGTTATGATGATGAGAGAATCACTAGTCTGTCTGTTCACTAAATATAAACTATCGGTTAGCTTACCATATTTTTAAATGTAATTTTCTCCTCTCTGGAAACATATTTGTCTGACAGAAATGGCAGAAGTAATGTCACAGTGAAACAGCAGGTGGGACATCTTCAACTTCATAATCTCTGATGTCCATTGCAAATATCTTGCCATAAATAAGCTTTACTACAAAAAAGCCTGAGCAAGCAAGTTTTTCTGAGAGTAAACCACACTCTAATTGTGTAGTTTTGCTATCTTAATTCAAATGAAACCCTTCCAAAAACCTTCGAATACATGTGAGCAATACCACACATGCCAGAGGATCATTTTAGAATAATTTAGAACCAACACGTTATTGTGACACAAACAACATCGAATTTTAGTTTAGGAGTCACGTTTTGTGGGTTATTGTGTGTTAGTTATTTCATGGGAAGCAGGTTAGAAACAAGTGTGTACTATATTTTCAATTTGTGGTGTTTATTTGAGATTTTCTGAAACAAAAATTAAAACTATATCCCCAATGTTCACTGTACACACAGATAACTCACCAATGTCATCTTAATCCTCATGCTCTTCCTTCACAGTGATGAAGCTGGTCAAAGAGTCCACTCTTCCTCTTTTTCTTGTTCCTTGGTTTGTGGCAGTGCTAGTTTTATTATCCAAATGGATAATAATTCTTACCTTCAACCTTTAAGAGAAAACAAAGCAGATTTCTATTGTGTTTTTCATTTATTTAAATGTGTTATTTACTATAATGTTTAATTTACTCTACAAATGAGTTTGGTATTCGTCCCCTCATACAGTATAATACTCTCATCCCTACTTGTGGAACCCACTGGTCAGCAGCTAATGGCAGATTGCCAGTGTCTGAAGGCCCAACATAAAATACTTTATATCAAAGTTTACTTCAACTGAACTGAAACCTAATACTAAGAAGTTATCCCACATGTTTTGGGGACAGCTGTGTGGTTTCGTTTAGCTTATTTCTCAGTAAGTTGTCAATTCATTGATCGCTTTTATTTTTGCATGTATAACTCCATTTTATTCTCACATTATGTTTTTCCCGCTTTTATTAATGCTGTTTTACTTGTGTCATGTATGCTACTACATCACCAACGAAGAATTCTGCGACTGTATGCGGAACCTATAGTGCGGAACCAGAATACACCATAACGCTGTTTCCGGTCGGACGACACACAAAGGAGGACAACCGTTGGACCTTTTTTCGCTGATGGCTTTCCCAGAGTTTACCTCGGAATGATTCAAGTGGTAGGCTAACATATAATCAATTCAAAACAACTGACCGGGCACGTCGGGAGCACAAAGTTACTATGATTAATAAAGCTACTGTCTTTCAGAACCAGAGCAAGTTATCTTACCAATGCTAACATAAACGTTGTTGGTACAACATTATAAAACACTTATTTCAATGTTATGATGAACACAATAAGTAAAACATAAACAAAGGACAATAAGTGGGGACGTCCTTCAGTTGAAATCGCCCTGAACTGTTTACAGCTAACATGCTAGCGCAGCTGTGTTGTCTGATGTTGGCCAGAAATGCATTGCCCTGCGTTAGCTTACGTTAGACCTGAGACTGCCAGAAGACAGCTTCTTACACATGATGATATATTAATATGAGAGCCATTATACCCTGCTTACTCAGAAATAGTGTCCTAACTTGACGTTTAAACTGTTGTAATATAACCGAACGTTAGCTAAATTAAACTGCATTTAAAAATCAAAAAGTAGCACTAATATAACACAATATTAATAATGTGATTTAGCTAGAGAAGGCCAGCCGTGTGCACGATATTGTATTTGATGTATTCAAAAAGTATGCACCCTAACTACTTACCTCTTTTACAGATAATGTATTCCCTCTGGTGTTGTTAAAAGCAGGCTCTTTCATACATTAACTTACAGTAAATGGATGCACAAGATAGTTGAAGTTGTTATGTACTTGGAACTGCAGATAATTCTCAAAAAGGAAGTCTGTGATGTGCCTTAAGCTAATTTACCATTGCAGCTGTATTTGAACTGACTAATTACAGAACAATTAATAGAAAACACCTGCTCATAAATTGCAGTCTTTATCCCAGCATAATATCATAATTTGCACAAAACTCAGGTGTAATTAATTACATTAACGAGGAACTTGTGGAGTGTGGCAGTAAAGCATGTAGGGGCGCCACCATGCAGAAATACCAGATTCTACTTCATGTACACATCATTAATGATAATAATTGTTTACTGTTATTATTTATGTTAATGGAGCATTATTATTTTGATAACACTGTTGCTTTTTTCTCTTTCATTTTGTAAATGACCTGCATTTGAGAGGTTAACTCTTCTTCTTCTTCTTCTTCTTCTTCTTCTTCTTCTTCTTCTTCTTCTTCTTCTTCTTCTTCTTCTTCTTCTTCTTCTTCTTCTTCTTCTTCTTCTTCTTCTTCTTCGTTATGCACTGGGTGATTTATGAATCAGTATCATACATTCTTAATTCGTCCCCCTCAGCGGCGACATTTATATTGTTACAGCAAAGGGCACATTGCAGATACAAAATAAAATTAGTAGACTTGCAAGCAGCAGCATTCAAAATAAGTAAGTCAACATATAAAGTAGGCTACTAATAACATTAATAACTTGCAACAAAAAACGTAAAGCTGTTTAAGTATGGCTCAGACCTTGTGGTAGTGTATGGCACACGTGCTGAGCATAGTAGTTGAAAGTAATCATGTAACTCATGTTGTAATTCTGCCTGTAACCTGCTTTTTATTTTTCTGTACAGGTCGATGGACTATCTCGCTCCTCCCGCTCCGTCTGCTCTCGCCACACTTCTTTCCACGTTGCTCCCCTGCGGCTTCGCTGTGGGGCCCTCGCGGCTCTGTGGAGGCAGCATGGGGCTGTGGTGGGTCGGCCGCTCGCTGGAGGCTGGGTCCCTGCTGGGAAGGGAGGGGGACACAGAGTGGGCCTCCAGCTATCACACTGAGCTGATGACTCACAGGCAGGAGGCTGAACTCGTGATGAACTCCAAAACATGTCAGACCATCAGCACGGAGGCAGACAAGGTATATTGAATGCATATTCCTTAAAACAAAGATTATTAATAAAGGTGTTAAATCTATTGTATATTATATCTATATTCTTTCGTCACATTTTTAATATTAATATGTGTTTGTTTTGTTAATTTCCTCAATATAAAAAAAAGGAAAAAACATAAACCCAATTAAAAAAAAAAACATAAAAGGACAATTGAACACTAGTTTTCTTCTAGATTAATGATAAATCGGTATGCCTTTCTAAAACATCTAAATGTGTCCAAGGTGATATAGTTGTCTTGTTTTGTCAGTCCAACACCTCAAGATATTCCCTTTTTAATATGAAAAAAACACAGACAAACAGAAACTGTAACAACAATAATAAGAAAAATATTAAAGAGCCCTATTATGCTTTTGGGGATTTTCCCTTTCCTGCAGTGTGTTATATAGGTTTTTGTAAATGCGGAAATCCCAAAGTTTCCTCCAGCGGGAGTTTCTCTCTCAGACGGAGGGTGAAAATAGGTTCTGCAGCACAGGCAGCATGAGGAAAAAATACCTTTTTGAACATTAAAGCATGTAAACATGTCACAGTAGAGGCACAACATACAACTATGGACCTGAAAATGAGCAGATTATAGCCCCTTTAAGTGTCATTGTGTGCCAACTTGTTTGCAATGTTTGGGCCTGACTCATGGCTGCATTTAAGCAAGAAAATCAGTAGTGCAGTACAAAAACACACGGTAAATAAGCACTCTGCCACAAAGATATGAATACAAGTGTGACTGTGAAAATACATTTATTTAAGTTCATCCTGTTATGATCTGTGTTTCTGTCCTATTTGCATTCAAAATGTCTCTTAACTTTACATTCACCAGCACCTGAACTGTTGAAACAACATCCCTAATATTCATCTGGCTGCTACTTAAAAATGATTTTAAAATGATTTATCTATTTACCTAATATATCATATTTCAATGACTTGCATAGACTCTTATTGCACTATTTTTGTATTACTATTTACATGCACTATATTATCTTATATCTGTTTATCTGTGTTTTGTGTTGCTCTGTTGGAGAAGCCTGTGACACAAGATTTTCATCGGCATAACTACACTGTAGCTATGAACAAAGCTACAGTGTAGGTTCAAGGTTCTTTATGTATGACTAAATAAAGAACCTTGAACCTTGAACCAGTACTTTGGTCTAGTTTTAAACCATTTGACCTCAGTTGCAAATGAGGATAAATGCATGCCTTTATTCTCAATTTATTGCTGACCTCCGTGGGAAGGTAATGAATCAGACCTTTCAAAAACAAGAGGAGGAAGAGCAGCTTCAAAGATAAAAAGATCAAACCATGCTAACTTGAAAGGGCACAAAATTCAATACATATTCAAATCACGACCTACCTATCCTTTTCTTTTTCTTTATACTACTGTAAGTGGGGCTGAGTCAGACATGGCAGTAATCACCACCATTATGAACATGAGTATAACTTACCTGTCAGCTGTCAAACAATAACTGTTAGCCGATGGGGTCATGTTCATTCATGAAGCCTGATGTAATCCAAAGCAATTGAGTGTCAGCTCAGGACAAGTCTCAGTTCATTATTGAAAGTTGCCTTCAGGGGTTTTGTTTTAAGGCTTCGCTGGGAAATCTAGGCTAGGAACTTTAAGTTTCATTTACAGAGACTCCTAGCAAATAATACAATTATTTGTCAATGAAAACCTCATAATATACTGCAGCAAATATGAATTGTTTCCATCAAATTTTAGATACAGGCTCCCAGGGTTAAATAAGGTTAGACTAAATCTCTTTTGTGCATCAGTCAATCCTAAATTAAATCCCCGATCAACTGTATATTAAAGGGTTTTCCACATATGTTCTTAAGTTATTGTTATGTTAAATGTTTTGTTTCCTTGATTATTGTCTTAAATATTAGTCATTAGGCGCATTCACACCGCAGTACTTTTCCCACAAAGGTTCATGAGAACTTAGTTCATGAGAACTCTTTAGTTCTCATGAACTAAGTACAGATCGCGTTAATAAGGAATAAGTCCCTGGGAGAGGATTAGGCAAATGAAGCCGCTGACGTCACTTCTTCTTCTTCTGCTTTGGGTTTACTGGCAGGCCGCAAACCACTTCACGGCGTATACTGCCGCCCACAGTCCCCGGCCGGAAGTCCCCGGAGTTGTAAGAGGACTTCAGTAGAAGTTGCTGGGACTCCCAGCAGCTTCTACTGAAGCCTTCCGAGTAAATCGCCAGAACGCAGACACCTCCTCATCTCCACCGCTCCCATGTTTTATTTTGTGTTGCCATAAGTTAGTCTCTCTGCGTTTCTGCGCTGGGCTAATGCTAATAATGTTAATGCGAGGATAATAAAATGGCGGCTTTACAAAACTTTTTGGGAGTTTTACGGGGCGTGGTTTGCAATCCGCCCAGCCAATCAGAAATATAGCTCTTTTCTCACAAGAGAGCCGCTCGAAAGTCCCTGCTCTCTAGCAGGGACTTTCGAGGGGGTAAAAAGGTTCTCATGAACTAATTTTAGTACCGGCTCTTTTTGGTGTGAACGCGATAAAAGAGTTCTCATGAACCTTTGTGGGAAAAGTACCGCAGTGTGAATGCGCCTCTTGTGGATGTTGAAATGGACCTGCTGTGATGCAAGAAAGATTTCAGACTTGATTTGACAACAAAGTATTATTCTATGATGTTATCGTATAAGCGTTCTCTTTATTTAAGTACAATAATTTACACAAAATAAATGTATGTTTTGTAGGCACTGATGGAGAAAGCAGCAAATAAAGATGAAAGTATGCTACAAAAAGTCGTCTGGATCAAGTAAGTTGACACACTGCTTCACAAGAAGTTCATTTAGGCTTTTTATCTTCATAACCTGATTGTTTTGATATATTTGTATTTTTTTTTGTTGCAAGAATCAGCCGATAATTTATTTGATTTGTTTGAAACACATACAACTATATCAACTCTGGACTTTCCGTTGGAATCTAAAGCGAAATATAGTCTCACAGGCTTTGTGTGCCTTGAACTCACTGTTAATATCAGTTTGCTTACAATGCTAATGCTAACATGCTAAGGTTTCGCTGATATAATGTTAACCAGTTCTTCATCCTGGTTAAGATGTTTGTTATTTATTTTTTTCAAATCGGGGGAAACAGCATACAGTACATAAGAAAATGTAAGAATCATTTGATTATATATAGTTTAAATATTTATTTCTAATATGAGTATTAGACTTGCTCATCTCAGAATTCAAAGCTGACTTACTGAAGAGCATCACTTCCTGTTACCCGTTCTTCTCGCTCTCCCTTCATATTTGAGGTTTGCCAATATTGATTTAGTTTTCTGTGGTTTCTGTGTCTTCTGCTTCTGGCTGTGTACACTGTATTTAGTGGCAACAATTTCCCCTGCCTCTGGCTGTGTGCTGTGTGCTGGGTCCTGATTAAATATTGCCAACTTTTTCTCCCCCAGGGAGCTGAACTAGAACATCATTGCACAATCCTTCGCTGCAACCAAGTTACCTGTGACGGGTCACAGACAGTGGATAGATTTAACTGTACCACCCATACTGATATTACAAATAAGCGTATATGAAGTTTTATTATTATTCAAAATATCTCTATCTCGGACTGTGTTCCGCTGAGACACCCACAGGGATAAAACGGCATCCTTCACTTCATATCCTTCCCTATTCAATGAAATACGAACACTCAATCCTGATTAAATCCAACTAAGCATGTAAATCCACATTGAGGTTTTGTTTAACATATTTCTGTTTGCATTCATTTGTTCTTTAATTTCCCACAGATTTGCCTGCCAGGCGCAGAGCAGAAGACAGCAGAACGTGTCGGTGCAGTGTGCCTGTGGAGAGGTGTGTTCAGGCGAGTGTGTGGACGTGTGTCTCCGCGTGTGTCGGGACATCCAGCCAGGAACAGAGCTGCTGTTGGGCGGAGAAACCCTAGGAAAGTGTCAGACCACGAAAAACTCCACGGCACAGGACAACCTCCCAGGTAGTGGATACAGACCAACAGTTGATTAGAAGTCAATCAGCCAAAAACATCCATTCATTTTGTTTGTCTTAGGATAAATGAGGTCATAACCAGCCTTATTCCCCAGGAAGGTGTAGGGTTGGGTTTATCTTACCCCCTTTGGTTATAAAAATCTGTCATGCAGCTTGATTAAACTAAAATCAAAATATCGACGAATCAATTTGTTCCATATCTCTAGCAGGTGCAAATGTATTAAAATATAAATGAGAGGCCACAGTTTTAATGTGTTGTTGTACATCATCTACATAAGTTACATGTCTATTAAGCTGGCACTCAGGTCCAATTTGCTCTCCATTTTAGCTCTGTTTTTGGTTTCCACCACCTCCATTTTCATTTAATGCTTCTTTATACTTTTACTCCACCACATTTTGGAAGCCAATATTGTCATTTTTACCAAGTAATAAATAAACATTGAAACATAATCATAGGTTATAAATATTAATCACCTTTACCAGCTATGACAGACACATTTATGCATTAATAATTTCATATGTATGATTTTGAAACACGCCATTATGCTTAACAAGTACTTTCAATTTTGCTTCTTAAGTATATTATGACATGAATACTCACACTTACTCACTGAGCTTTCTAATTAAGAAATAATTATTTTGTAGAATTGCTACTTTTACATAAGTAAACAATCTTATTACTTCTTCTACCACTGCATATTATCCCATTTTAGGTCAATAAAGACAATGTGCAATATAATTATTACAGTTAAGTGGTACCAAACAGCATTAAATGGCCTTGATTAATGTAATCAGAATGAATATTCATTCACTGTCTCCACCTGGAGGAGCTAGAGGGACATTTAACTCCAGAGCTAAGTGGACAACACCATTGACCCTTGAAAAAACCTCACTTACCAACACATAATCACATTCTGGGTTAAATTAAATAACCTTTGTAATCACAAATTACAATTGGACGTGACGTGATTGACGTGATTCAAGATGGCGCCTGTGTCGGCTCGCCGCTCGCTCAGCTGTCTACCTATAGCTATCCTGTTTTTGTTTTATGTTTGTCAGAATGTCTCTGCTCTGCTCGTCTATGATCGCCAAGCCCTCCTCCACCTCAGACCCTCACTGGAGTTGATACTGCTGCCCAAAACCACATCTGGCAACCAAAAATCGTCCCCCCCCCCCTCTACTGTTGGACATACCTTTCTACCTGCGCAGGTTGCCCTCCATCCTGCCTCGCCGAAAGCGCTTCAGACGACGGGGAAAGCGTGGTGGTGCACTGGTCCACCTTAAGGCTTACCTGACGGCTTCTTCCGGGACCTATCCACGCCTCGGATGTCATGGCCCTCCCGCTGCACGTCATGTGAGGGATCGGTGGATTCGCCCTGTCTTTCCGGAGCTGCGGCCTCTGCTGGACCCGCTGGCAGCTACTCCTGCCCGCCTGACTGCTCCCGGCCCGCGCGGCGTTCAACACGGACATCTTCGACAGCTGAGACGAACTACACCGTCGGCAAGCCCGGAGCGAAAACTTCGTCTGGCTTTGCTAAATGCTAGGTCGATAGCTAACAAAACGTTCCTGCTGAACGACTTCTTCACCTCCCGTGAACTGGATTTCATGTTCCTGACGGAGACCTGGGCACACGCTGGCGAGTACACATCATTCTTTGATCTTCTTCCTCCTGATTGTACATTCTTTAGCTCCCCCCGTGCCACCGGCCATGGCGGGGGCATAGCTTCGGTGTTTAGAGCTAGCCTCCAGTGCCGATTGCTACACCATGTCACTAGCTATGCTAGCTTTGAGTTGCAACTCTTTGAACTGAACCCGGCCTCGCCTATACTCTGCGCAGTTGTGTATCGTCCGCCAAAGCGCAATAAGGATTTCATAAATGACTTTTCTGACTTTCTGTCCGGGATCATGGTGAATTATGATCGTGTTTTGATCTCCGGAGACTTCAATGTCCATGTGTGTTGTGAGTCCAGGCCTCTGGTTAGGGACTTTTTAAATCTCCTTGATTCTTTTGGTCTCGTTCAGTCCGTGGCTGGCCCAACACACGAAAAAGGACACACTTTGGACTTGGTATTGTCGTTTGGACTGTCTGTATCTGTGGATGAAATATGTGCAGCAACGCGTATCTCAGACCATTTACCGGTTCTGTTTACAACCTCCATCCCTTCCACAGGAGTCGAGTCCCGTGCCCCTGCGCGTCGTCTGCGTTCGATTAACCCCTTGACTGCCTCACAGTTCTCTGATGTTTTTAACGCTTCTCTCCGATCTGTAAATTAGATGTGGACTGTGCTTTTAATGCTGATGAGCTTCTCTCTATGTTTGACTTGACATGCACACCAATACTGGATTCTGTTGCTCCTTTTACGCTTAGACGCAACAAAGTTCTATCAGAACCGTGGCTCAATGACTGTACTCGTGCTCTCAGACGCGCTTGCAGGCGTGCTGAAAGAAAGTGGAAAAAGGATAAACTCCATGTCTCCCTGGAAATCCTTCGTGCTTCCCTCTCTGACTACCAGACGGCAGTCAAAGCAGCCAAAACAGAGCACATTTCTCTGTTCATCTCTAAAAACAGCCATAAACCTCAGGTTCTTTTTAATGTCCTCAACTCCATCATTAATCCCTGTGATGTTTCTTCTGTTGTGCCATCGCCTGCTCTCTGCGATAAGTTTCTTAAATTTTTTATTGGAAAAATATCTGCTCTTAGGCTAGCTCACACTAGTGCTACCCCCGATCCTGCTCCCTCTCTGTGCCCTGCTGTCCTCGACCACTTTGAGCCTATTTCCCTCTCTTCTCTCTCGGACATAGTGGATCACCTGCGGCCGACAAACTGCTCCTCTGACAGCATTCCCTCTCGCCTTCTCAAAGAGGTTTTTCTTTCAGTTGGAGCAAGTATTTTATTACTTTTAAACACTTCTCTTACCTCAGGATGTGTCCCAGCTGCCTTTAAACATGCCGTGGTTACGCCACTACTTAAAAAGAAAAGTCTCGACCCCTCCACTCTCGCAAATTTTAGGCCCATCTCCCAGCTACCATTTTATCAAAAGCCCTGGAGCGCGTAGTCTACGCCCAGCTGCAGTCTTTCTTAATCCTTCATGGCATCCATGAAAAGTTTCAGTCTGGCTTCAAACCCATGCACAGCACTGAAACAGCCCTTTTAAGAGTTTTTAACGATCTGCTCCTAGCCGCCGACTCAGGTAGCCCAGCTGTCTTGGTGCTGTTGGACCTGACAGCTGCCTTCGACACCGTGGACCATGGCATCCTGCTGTCACGGCTTGAACAGTCCGCTGGCATCACAGGCTCTGCCCTCGCATGGTTCAGGTCCTACCTTAAGGACCGTAGCTTCTCAGTGCAGCTAGGTGCCTTCTCCTCTGCCAAAGCCCCTCTTACCTGTGGGGTCCCCCAAGGCTCGATTCTGGGCCCCATCCTGTTCCTACTGTACATACTGCCCCTAGGTTCTATTCTAACAAAACATAATATTCCCTTCCACTGCTACGCTGACGACGTCCAGATATATCTCCCGCTCAAAGCAAACATCAAACAGTCACTACAGCAGCTGATGGACTGCTTAACGGAGATCAAATCCTGGCTGAGCAACAATTTCTTGAAACTTCACGAGGGCAAGACGGAGGTCATCTTTTTTGGACCACAACCCCCAGCCTCTCAGGTTGATATTCTGGGCTCCCTCCAACAAAACATCCTCCCCTCGGTCATGAACCTTGGCGTGACCTTGACGAACACTTTTAAATTCGATAAGCAGGTCAGCAGCGTAGTCAAATCCTGCTTTTTTAAAATAAGACTATTGGCCAAAACCAAGTCCCATTTATCTTTTAAAGACATGGAAAGGGTCATCAACGCCTTTGTTACCTCAAGGCTGGACTATTGTAACGCTCTGTATGTGGGTATGGACCACGCGTCAATTAAACGCCTGCAGCTGGTCCAAAATGCAGCTGCACGTTTGCTGACTGGCCATAAAAAGCGTGACCACATCACCCCAATTCTGGCCTCACTGCACTGGCTTCTAGTTCGGTCCAGAATTGATTTTAAAATCCTTTTATTTGTTTTTAAAGCTCTAAATGGGCTGGCTCCTTCCTATATAGCTGAACTCCTCCAGCGCTACACCCCAGCCAGAGCTTTAAGGTCTGCTGACCATCTGCTGCTGGTAGTGCCCAAGACCAGGCTCAAAACCCGAGGGCACCGAGCCTTCGCAGCAGCTGGCCCCAGGCTCTGGAACACTCTGCCCCTCCACGTGAGGTCGGCCCAGACCCTAGGGGTTTTTAAATCCTCACTAAAGACCCACTTCTTCTCTCTGGCCTTCTAGTCTGAGCGGAGCACGACTCCTGACTATTCCCTGTGTTTGCTATATATCTGTTGTAAATTTTTGTCTTTTATTGTGATTATAAGTGTTTTTTATTGCATGTACAGCACTTTGGCTCGACCAAAAATCGCTTTTAAATGTGCTATATAAATAAAGCTTGATTTGATTTGACAAAGGTCTTAGTAGATGAATTAGCATCAACTCCACTGATGAAAGCAGAATTTCCACAAAATCATTATTTAACAGCCATTGTTTTCATTTGAGTGCTTTGTGAAAAAAAGACTAAAAGCTGATTATTATTATTATATGGGAATTAACGATTACTGCAGCAAGAAAACCAAGTAATTAAAGCACGTTTGTTTTGTAGTAATAAACCCTGGCTCTTCTCAGCCTTTAGCAGCATCCGTGTGCATTGATGCGACATCAAGGAGGGCCTCCATGCAGAAAGCCCCCAGCAGACTGTGGCTCCACTGAGGTTATCTTATTAAAACTCTTACAGCGCTGATAGAAACAGAGCGAGCCTGTGAATCAGGAATACATCTCCAAAATAATTATGAATGCTAAATAGAAGGCAGCGGGAAAAGAAACAATTCATCTCTCTGCAGGGAAATAACATTGTAGTGGTAGAACATATTGATTTGAGTGTTGGGGAGAAAGAAGGGTGTTTTATCTGTTGGCTGGATGTAGAGTTACCTTTAACACGTTCACTTAAGTACTTTATACTTGACTATAATTTAGAGAGAGGAATTTGATTAATTTGTATAAAAATGTCACTTCATATTTCCACGCATACAGTCACTAGATACTTTGTAGATGGACATTACAAAATGTAAATAAACATTTGTAAAAGTAGAACATTGCATTGTTTTACAGTACAGTACTAACCTGTAAGTATGCAAAGTCTTTGCATTACCAGCTAAAACGTTACACAGCGGTTTACAACGTCATCAGTGCTGATAATCCAGTATTGCAATAGATACAACTATAACAGTGATGCTGTTCTGCAAAGCTGGTGTTTTGCATTTTGCAGCTAATTTGCTGGCACTTTTATCCACAAAATAGTTTGATAAACAGGAAAATGTACTGATTGAAATGGAATTATGTTGTTTTTTTGTTGATGATTCACATCAAATCCTATTTGAATCATCAAACACATGTACGGAGCAGTGCAATGTTAAAATGTAACCCATCCAAGTTTTAGGAGGGATTATATATCATTGTTTCAGACACATTTTCTCCCAACCGAGTCACCATTTACAATGTTTACTTCTTTGTTTTTGTACAGATAACAAAGTAAAAGACAGAAAAGATGCAGAGACTGTTGTACCCGACATACGGATCATTCAAAAGAAAACAGAGGAGAAAGAGGACAAGCAGGAGGAAGTGCTGCTCAGAGTCCCGCGCAGATGCATCAAGAGGAGTCAGACAACTGTTCCACTGAGGAAGAGGAGAGTCCAGAAAACCCTTGAGAGTTTCACTGATGCTCACATAGAGAAAAACAACGTCCCAGCAGCAGGAGGACACACAGACAGCACATGTAGTGAGGATAGACAGTCACACAGTAAACATACAGGTGGTGGGACAGACTCTGGAGGCTTCTCTCCACCTCCTCTGGTCCGCTGCAGCTCCCGCCTGGCAGCTAAACCGCGACGCGTTCACTGTCCAATCGGCCGTGGGAAGCACCCTCCCGGAGGCCCTGTTCAATCCAAACAGACAGAGGAACAGAGCTCCACTAAAGACACCACCCCCGCCACAGAGAAGGAGCTTTCGGAAAGTATCTCGCTCCCTGATGTCGAGGCCGCTGCAGCAGCAGCATCGTGTGTTGCCAAGGCGACCCCTTCATGGCCTGCAGGGATCAGAGAGAGGCGGTACAGGTGCTCCAGCTGCGGGAAGAAGTTCTACCAGATCGGTCACTTGAAGAAACACCAGTTCATCCACACAGAGGAGAAACCCTTCAGCTGCCAGGAGTGTGGGAAGAACTACACCTCTGCAGAGAGCTTCAGAGCCCATCAGGTGTGGGGGGATACAACTCTTTATTTTCTTAGTCTGCAAGTCCTGTTATGCTTTTGGGGGTTTTCTTTTTCCTGCCTGAAAGGACTCATTTGTTAACTTCTTTACTTCAGAGCAGACTGGGCACTGGTTTCAGACAGAGGGTGAAAAGAGGTGCTGCAGCACAGGCAGTGTTAAAAGTATGAAGACCTTTTTGAACATAAAGGCATGTAAAAATGTCTCATGAGAGGCACAATATACAAATATAAACTTGAAAATGTGCATAATATCATCTTTAAGCGCTAAAACAGGAACAATTATAGTTTTTTTCGTTATTCAAGAGTTGCGATCAATTGTAAACAATATTAAAAATGCGACATAATGTATTTGAAGATAAAACAAATATGTCAGGTCCCTGATAAACTATGCTGAATGTATTTAATATATACAAATTGATTTGGAGTAGCTTATTATGTCTAAAAGCAGCTTTTTGCTCCTTCCCCTCGCTCAGAGATGGGCAACTTTGATGGTGGTGGGGGCCACATCATTGATGTACTGGCCACCAGGGGGCCGCAGATTCACTTAGAACACACGCACACAAAAATTCCATGTGTTGTATGTAATTATTAACAAATATACTAAGTCTGACATCTTCATTGACATTTTACAATCAAAGGGAACATCCCCAAAAAATGGGAACATCCTCTAATAAGCTCACTAAACAAATATCAGTTCACAAACATTTCATTTCATTTTTACAAGTGGCATGTTTGTATTGAACAGGTTATTAAACAGTGGAATAAAACTATTTTAAACTATTGGAAAGCACGGAAAATGTGTGTGTATTGAGATGAACCATTAGATGACATACACATGAAGTCATGAACACTAACCCAGACATTAGTTGTCGAACTTGAACCTAAAACACTTGTAGCCAGTCTCTGCATTCCCCTTATTCCACACAGACACCTGTCAGCCCGCACTCTGCTGTTCCTCAGCACCACTCCCCCTTCCTCCCGCTGAAATTATGAATGAAAAGGGTAGTAATCACAGATAACACGGCAGGGTCCGTGACAGTTTGTTTTCATCTGATTTCAAATAAACAAAGTCTTGGTTTTAAGAATATTAAACTTGTTTCGCCAAATTCAGATGATAAAAACAACTTTTAAGCTTGTAAAGGCATAATTACAAGAGGCAACTTAACGTCACAGCAGGCATAACAACAGCCGGTGTTTCTTGTGAGGGTTTCCCCTGGAAACAAACACAATACACACAAATGCGTCACAGATTATTTTGCGGTATTTTAAATCATCTACGCAGCTTGCGACGTAACTAGGAGTCTAGTGGACGGTATCAGTACTACAAGTAAAAAAAAAAATATATATATATTTTTTAAATTTTTTTAATTAATTACGTTGTTTATAAATTAATCTGAGGGCCGCAAAAAGAGGAGGTGGGGGCCGCATTTGCCCATCCCTGCCCTAGTTGAAAGTTTTAAGTCTGTAAATTGACTGCATTTATTTGGCGCTTTTCATGGCTTGCTTTGCTGTCTGTATCCACCCATTCGTACAGAAGCTTACAATAGGGCTATCATTCACACACATTAACGCACAGTTGGCCATGATATCTGGTGTAAGGTTAAGTGTCTTGTGGTGTATCAAAATGTTTAATGCAGAGGCTGGGGATTAAACCACCAACCTTCTAATTGGTGTATGACCATCTGCTAAAACCAATCTTGTTCGCCTCTGACCACCGCCAGCATCACGATACATGGGTGGGTGGTGGCCTAAGTGTGCGGAGTTATATTTACCTCATTTAACAGTGATTTGTTAGACTTAAATGACTCAAAATGCTCTGAATGTCTTCATTCGAAACTTTAAGTAATTACAGGACGCTTTCCAGGAAACTATGCAC
The DNA here is from genome assembly GCA_902827135.1 of Harpagifer antarcticus. Taxonomy (NCBI): domain Eukaryota; kingdom Metazoa; phylum Chordata; class Actinopteri; order Perciformes; family Harpagiferidae; genus Harpagifer; species Harpagifer antarcticus. The sequence goes on along the minus strand of CADEHL010001254.1, from coordinate 13,719 downwards.
CATTTAACACATTTGAACTCTCCAATCTGAATATAATTTATGGTGAAATTAACTTAAATGCAGCTTTGTTCAGGCTCTATCCATAAACAGTCCATTTATAAATAGAGCCTGATTTAGACTGTTGGGAACAAGGATCTCTTAAATGTGGTACAATAAGCAGGACATTTCAGAAAAATAAATTGTCAAAACATTGTTGTGGACAAAGTAAAATAAATGTCTCTATAGTAATAGGAACATTATCTTTTGCATCTTTTACTAACATTCCTTTTTATTAATGAAAGAAATGAACAGCAAACATACTAATATATACAATAGATAGATAATAACACATACTTCCTTCCCTGCTGCTCTCTGTATTTCTTTATTGTTTTGTAAGGATGTCTTCCTGTAGCCTATTATTTATTCCTCTTTGCTCGGTTATCCATTGAACAAACACTTGACAGCAAAATGGCCTCAGAAAAAAGATCTGTCACCTGTGGATGTATTTTAAACAGTGTGCGTGTGTGTGAGGAGAATTCAATGCTTCCTTGATAGGGTTGAGCTCATCAAGCAAGGTAGCAATTTCCTCCTGTCAGCGAAGAGTAACAATAGCAGCAGTAATAATACATTTCCTTAGAAATAATGACGGTATTATTTACAGATGAGTCACCGCGGGGAGCGTCCCTTCTCCTGCCCTCACTGTGAGAAGAGCTACGGGCTGAAGCGGGACCTGAAGGAGCACATGGTGCTGCACACCGGAGAGAAGCCCTACGCCTGCGAGCACTGTGGCAAAGCGTTCGCTCGCCGGCCCTCTCTACGCATCCACCGCCTCCTCCACTGCAGCAAAAAGATTTACACACAGCCTCCGAAGGTAAGGAGGCGTGATTCTGTTAAACTGCTCCGTGAAGGTTCCCTGATGAGATTTAGAACTAGTGTGTTTTTGTTTATCTTGGAAACACGCCAAGATTAGATACACCTTTATGATCCTTCGGAGTGTTACAGCACTACAAGGGAAGACCAAAGTACAGAAACATACAGAAAGCTCAAATAAATAAATACAAAATAAATATATAGTTTTTCAGATTCTTCTTCTTATTATCCATCTCTTTTCTTGAAGAGCTTTTGGAGACAATAAATACGAGGTAAAATGACACCACTTTGAGTAGAAGAGAAGAGTCAGTATGTCTTTATCAATATTGAGATCATTCTGAATATATTCACAATAGATCAAAAATACATTATTCTTGATGATACAGTTTATATACAGTTCACGGTAAAAGATGGTCAAACAGCATAATATATTATATAGACATTGTACAAAAGAACAAAGAGTAGAAAACATGGTTGTATCAAAGCATAGAGTATTATTATAATTAAACATGGATGTAAACAATGCTACATTTCAGATGGAACATGTTCAACACAGAGCTGGAGGATCTACACAATCAGTACTGCGACAAGTACACTCCATAGATTCCCCCGTGAAGCACTTCTTCACTTGTGTTGTGACATTTTCAGATGTTTCTGTTTTTCAGTGAGCAGCTTAATGAGCATCTTTCTCTCGTGTATGCAAAGACCAAGGAGGAGCATAATTGCTGTTTCTTGCTGCTTCACCTTCCCCTCCGCTCTATACACAGACACAATTTCAACCAAAAAAGCTGCATTCCTGCACCACAAGGCCTCATTTCTGTATCTGTCCAGTAATATCTTAAAATTGCCATGCTTGCCGTGTTGTTCCTCCTGAGCTTTTATTATTGAAAAGTAGGATAAATCATGCTGCATTTGTGTTTTCATTCTCCCTCAGGTGCAGTGCACAGTGTGCCACAAGCTGCTGGCTAACTCCGGCTCTCTGAGGAACCACATGAAGCTCCACACTGGGGAGAAACCTCACGTGTGTCAGCACTGCGGGAGGTGCTTCAGTCAGAAAGGTGAGGTCAGAGTCCGGTGCTGGAGGTCCAGCCGGCTGCTTTACAGTCAGGTGGGCTCGGTTAAAAAATGCTGCTGTGGTCGATGTTCTCTTCTTCCTGCAGATTTGAAGAGGCCCTGGTTTTCCCTTTCCTGTGGTGCGTTATATAGGTTTTTGTGCATGTAATGGACTGCGAAAGCCAAAATCAAAAGCTTCCCCCCCTCCCCCCCGGCCTGAAAAACCACAATTGAACTCCTTTGTTTACTTCTATTACATAATGACATCAACGTAACAGTCGTCATTCTATTCGCTAAGGCTCCATCACATTGTACAGGTTAAGTGACGGGACATCTCTAAGCGGTTTATCAATCACAACAGAGCCAGCCAGCTAAACAATCAGAGCAGACTTGGCTCTGGTTTCAGACAGAGGGTGAGAGAGAACGCAATATTGACCCTTGGGACACATTAAGTCACAAAGTGCTTGCAAGTCTTTCATATTTAATACATTCAAAAGGATAACCCTTATATCACTGTCAAAAGCATCACATTAGGTTTGATCTATACTTCACTTGTAAGATTCATCTGCACTTAGAATGCAACCTGTCAAATAAAAGTCTACTCTGCTGCAGAGACTTTAACTCTAGATAAATATAACTGTGGGACTGACTGACAAGTTGTATTAGTCATCATTATTATTTATTTACTGTTTGTACGACTTTATGATCTTCCCTGCTGGCGCTACACAGCGGCAGCTGCTCGTACGTGGTCTGGGATCAGTTTGGATAAATACGTTTGTTTTCCTACCTGCCAGGTGGAACATGATGGAGTCGAGGACCTGTTTATTATCTTAGCTGAGCAGCTGAGAAGCCAACATGCTGACGTTCTCACTAGATTTGATGACTTTTAAGACCTGTTAAGAAAGCCGTATTAAAAAAAGAGCCTAGCCAATCAGCTTCTAGAGAAATTTGTGGACCAAACTGTGTTTACGGTCAATAACTACTTCCTGTTGAGAACTTTTTTTAGTTTTTGTTCCACATAATTTATTGTCAATATTTAACTTTTTCTATTGATTTAACAAAAGTTTAGTCTGGTGTCTGAAAACTCTCCATTTAAGTTTCTATACGAGAGCTACATAATAATAGAAATAGAAGAAGGGAGTTGATATTAACCTGCTCAAAATATATGGCAACACTGCACCAAAAGAGATAAAACCCACCCTCCTCCTCTCGTGAGATGTCTTCTGATGTTGGTCATAAATTCTCATGAAACACACACAAACATCTCAATACGATAGCTTTGGAGTTGTTCAATTACAAGAGCCCCCTATAAGCTAACACAACCTGCAAACACAAAAACGAAATGGTATTGATCTTCTCATCTGACCTTCAGAAAGAAAGGAACACATTGCGTCAAATGTCAACGTATTCCTCTAATTGTGAAAGACAGGAAACAGGATATTTTGTGATCACATTAAGGAATGAACTTGCCTTGAATAAAGTGCCAACATACATTTTTGATGAGAGGACATAGCTCCCCACAGATTTTTGGAAAATACATACCCAAATGCCCTGCTCCCCCCACACACAATATATAACAAAATGTCTCTGACTGTGTGTCTCTCAGGGAACCTCGAGTCTCATTTGAGAATTCACAACGGAGAGAAGCCGTATCCGTGCTCTGAGTGCGACCAGAGCTTCTCCCAGAAACCAGACCTGCGCCGGCACATGTTTTCCCACACCGGAGGAGGCTTCCTCTGCAGCTACTGTGGGAAATCTCTGAGGGACCCGCACAGCCTGAGGTCCCATGAGAGGCTGCACACGGGAGAAAGGCCCCATCGCTGCCCTGTCTGTGGAAAAGGTCAGAACATGTTGGCAACATTATAGAATCAAACAACACTCTGGGGGGGGAATCAAATGTGAACACACGGTGGCTTTGAACCTGCATTAACTGGTTTTGTGAATATTATCATCTTAATAAGTTGTTTTGATTAATTTGTAGGCAAAATGTGGCTTTTTTACTGACCCAGAAAACCGAATGATCCTCTTTTGGTTTGGTTTGCCAGCAGGAATATGGGTCGTTTTTTCTACACTAAATGAAAGATTGTAGCATGGGCCCTGAAAGAACACATTCATGTTTGGAGCGGAACACAATCATAATGTCCCACACATCAGATGTATATAACGTAAATGATAAATGATGTATTTAATACCATATTTATTGATTACCCTTTTGTATGAATATCATGACTGCATTGCCTTACAGTGACTGTGCTAGGCCGTTTTAGGAAATAACTGAAACTATAAAAAATGAAAACATTTAAAGATGTATATCTTCAGGAGCCAGTGGGCTTGATAACCAAAGTCAAAAAGTTTCATAGAACAAAACTAGCTTTATCCTTTTTACACAAATAATATATATCAATATGTTTTTTACTGTAAAACAGCATTTGTTTAACAATCCTTATAACCTAATTGTTAAATGTAATTGCAAACATGAGGTGAAGTAAACTGTTAATTTAGAAACAAATATTTTATAATCTTGGTTTGGTCATATTTAGTTTTAGAAGTGTCTTTCAACAGAATAATGTTTTATCAGTTGTTGATTTTTTGCGCTTAAGATTAGATGTTATTGTTTTCCCTCAGGCTACACTTTGGCCACTAAGCTGCGGAGACACATAAAGTCGTCCCACGTGTTGGAGAAACCATACATCTGCCACTGCGGTGCTTCGTACACGGTGCGACACAGTCTGCTGAGGCACCAAGCCCAGCACCGGGCAGAGGGGGGGGCTCAGGGGGAGGAGTCGCAGTCAGGGGGAGGACACGGAGAGCAGACGGAGAGCAGCGGCAAGACGGAGGTTGCACAAGCAGCTTCAGGCTCCAGCCACCTGCAGCCAATCAGAGGCAGACCCAAGAAGAACTCGCTTGAGGAAGGGTACATAAAGCGGAAAAGGGCAAGAGGAGAAGTGGAGGAGAAGGAGGCGAGGAACTTTCAAGGCACTGAGACCTCAAGAGCCGAAGACGGAGGAGATGAGGAACCTTCAGGTAACATCCAACATGTCGTCTACGTCCACACAAACGACCTCTCCACCCCCAGCTCCACCCCTCTGACCCTCGCCTCGGAGAGCCCGCTGCCTGAGAGGGCGGGGCAGGATCTGGTGGAGGTGGTGATATCAGAGGGAGCAGAGCAGGGCATTGTGGTCCCTGGGCAGCAGGCAGTAGGAGAGCTGCTGATCCTACAGGAGGAGGGGGGCGGGCTCTATGTGGCGCAGACTGTGGAGATAAACACAGGGTAGAGGAAAATCTTCTGGCTCTCAAACATCGATCATTCTTTGCTAGTGGTGCACAAACCACCCCCTTGGACTATTCAGGGATTCTTACTGTTGTTGAACATCAGCACTCTCTTTGACTCTGAGTGGCTGACATCTACTCTTGATTTTTAAAGATGTTGACAAAACCTGAGCTGTCAGTCCATTTGAAGTTGTACTGAAAGTACTTCTATGATGTGTTCTGCATTTAGCCAGTTTATTCTCTTGAGTTGAACAAAATAAAGCATCCAAACAAACCCAAGGTGTTTTTTCAGTATCCACAGCTCCTGCTCACGGTCAGGGGAAGAAGTACTCAGGTCTGCATTACTACAGTGTCAAAAAAACAGTTTTGCAAGTAAAAGTCCTGCATTCAATTTTATACTAAATAAAAAAATATATATTATGAATGTATAAATGTATTTAAAGACAGAACCATCAGTGATGCACACTGTACACACAGCACTGACATACAGCATAATCAGGTTATTAAGTTGATATGTTTATGTTTTATTATATGGAGCAACATTAGCATTAGTTTGGATTTGTCCTATATAATCTCCTTTTAGCTCTGGTTTGATCTAGTCTACTATTTCAAAATAACTTAAAGTGGACCTATCATGCTATTTTTAGGCAATAGCATAGGTCTCAGATATATAAAAATATATAAAAAACATGTCTATGAAGTGTTTTGCTCAAAATACCACACAGATCACCCATTCTAGCCATGAAGAATGCTTCAAAAGTGCTGATTTGGGGTAAAAAGCTTTAAAAAAAACGCCATATCATGGATTATCAAGGATTATTTCTGAAACAGTATGGAGCTCAAAGGCTTTCTCTCTTGCCGGTTATACCACAAGGTGAGTTCCTTTTTATTTCCTGCTTCTTCACACACATGGGCTGAAGTCAAATAGTCCATTTAGCTTAGGAACCTTCCTAACGGAGTGAAATGACCCGGAAGTCCCTCAGTGGCAGCCATGATAAGTGCCGTTCCAATTCTCTAGATGATAGGAAAGGAGGTTTCAAACTTCCTTTATAACCTCCTTTAGCTTAGGAACCACTGGACCTCCCTTACCGAAAGGAGAGGAGAAAATGCTGCCCCACAATGCCTTGCAGCCGCAGCATTTGCCGTCACTCAACAGTCGGCCGTTCACGGAAACAACCAATTATATCATGAAAGTTACGGTGCTTATTAAGTATTTTAGGTGGTAAATTGCCAAAGTGCTTTGTTTTGAACGTTCATCAGAACGTTCGTTTTTACTGAAATTATCAAATAAAGTCAACATTTCACTGAGCTGTGTGGGGTTTGTTCAACTTTTAAAAGATGTTTGAATGGTGATATACACAGTGATAGGTGTTAAGGACTAATGTTTATAATAAATACATTTGTATTGATTTTAAGATATTGTCATACATTCATACGTATTGGGATCATTTGTATTAATGTGGACCGGAGGGAGAGGGTGACGAGCATAACTTTCACTTTCCTTTTTTATTTCAATTCCAACTTTGGTCATGAAGAATATGTTTCTCTGTTGTCCTCGTTCATAAAGCATAACACAACAGCATCAGAGCACGGTGCAGAGTCTCTAGATGAGTCCCTCCTTCTTATTAAACATCCATGTTGTAGTCCGCTGTATAGAAAACTGTAGTTTCCATAGTTCCCCCACAGCAGCAGACGCACATTCATGACTTCCGCTGGCGCATCATAAACACGTCGGATAGTGAAAGTGCAGTCGGATTCTCTAAAGTACCGCAGTCTCTTCTCCTAAGTCCTTTTGAATTCTCCTATCCACTATCCCTTAACCCCGTGACGTTTCACTCAGAGGTCAAGCAATAGGAGATAGGGTTAGAATTTAGGAGCTGATTTTTGGATTATCGGAACGCAACCTTAGTCTAAAGTACCGCGGTCTCTTCACATTTCCGATATTACGTCATATCGGACGCAAATCTGCATCAGCTCCGTTGTAGCCCCGTTTTTAGAGATTTGGGTACGGAGGAAAAGAGAGAGGGTTTTATTTTCTGACGCTGCGTGAGTTCCCTGACACACCGGGGACACATATTTCCTTTCCTAAACCTGAAAATGAGCGAGAATGTCCTCTTTAAAAAAATGCTTCTCTGTTCAGTTAATGTAAAAACAGATGAAATGAATGAAGAACTTAAGCTGATCTGAATCAAAGATGTCTTACTGTACACTTTTTATAATACGCTGCTGGAAACTTTAACGAGAATGCAATATTGACCTCGGGGACACATTAAGTCATAAAGTGATTAAAGGCTTTATATTATATATATTTAATACATTTAAAAGAATGACCCCTATATCACTGTCAAAAGCATCACATCAGGCTTGATTTATACTACAAATATGAGCCTGCAAATTACCATAATAACAATTCAAACTTGGAAAACTCTTTAAGCGTTTTCTTTTAGCACAGCAATCAATAGGAACCGACAAGAAGTTTGTGTAAGAAATCTACAGTATTGATACAATCCTAATAACACGCATCCCTACATGCCTTATTCAATTTCCGTTACAAGAAATGTGTTATTAAAAGGTTAGACAGATTTCATGGCGTGCTGACCGTGTAATTGCAATGTCTCCAGCTTGATTCTTTCCTACGGTCTTTGTTGCATGTCATCATCCAATTCTCTACCATCATTTCCTGTCATCTCTGCTCCCTGAATATAACATTCATTACATATTTAGGCCTTTTTTATATATTGGTGTAGACATCATGCTTGATCTTTTTTTTTACTTTGTGGGTTATTTGTTCTGCCTGAGCACAAGCATCGCCGTATGGAGAGACTGTAAGTATGGAAGGAGACGAGTGCTGGAGTCAGCACTGCTGTGACAGAGAAGTTTAACATCAGACGGTTTCTCTGCTTTTTTTATATAATGTTATTAAAACAGAGATAATGGAAAGGCTTCCCATGCCACATGAGAGCTACATGATAATGGGGATCAGCATCTGTAAAGGACCCTCCATACAAGTCGTTTATCTAAAGCCTGACGTACACAGAGAAGAAAAAATGCAGGGGGGGGGGGGGAATCAGTGATTGTACCGATCGAAGAGAGCTACTCAGCTTCAACATGTCTTTGAGGCTGTTATTGGTCTATGAGAGTAGAGGTTGGTTTTATGAGCTTATCCAGTGATTACTTTTAAATGCAGGAAAGTACTTCTTAGATGTGATTTGTTGACACCAGAGTTTGGTAACAGTTAGGGGGAGTCTTCATTCTGTGTCCTCTGCATTGGCTCCCCAAATGAGTTTCCAACCAGGGCCTTGAATTAACATAAAAACACTAACAATGCCATACATAAGAGCAGGTGTTCAAATCTGCAGGAAGAAGTATTGGCAGTCTATCCGGCAGAGTTTAATACGGTTATATCGGAGGGGATTAAATCGTTTATGTAAGTTCTCTTTTGGCCCCGAAGTGCTCTGGAGCAGATGCCTGATGGGAGTAGCTGAGAGGATTGAAGGTCGTGTCAAGGGTCCTTCGTATTCAAGTCTGCCTTTCTTATTACTGCAAATCTATACATGTTGTAAGAGTTGGTTTTTAAGTGGTGCTAGTGATATTGGGAGTATATTTGATGCTTTTTCTTTTGAATTATGAGCAGATTTCAGGCGTCAGTTTGGAGCATGGTTTGGAGTCTGGAGCCTCATAACCTTTGGTGCAGAGAGAGTAGGCAGTTACAATTCTTTACTTAACTTATATCATTACTTTTTATTTACAAGACAATGGCATTAACATTAGTGCCTTGGAGTGCATGCACTTTACCACATTAGAGCGATTACCACGTCATGCCTCTCCCCCTTCTGACTGCAGACTTTCACCTGGGCCATCCGGAACAGATTTAAATAAATATTATGGGCCATTCTTGCTGGGGAGTGGGCAAACAGAGTACAGTGGCCCCGTGACACTGAGCTAGGGCTCCCCTGTAAAATTGATCTAGAACCACCACTGTTTCACAAAAGGTTGACATGTTAAAAAAAGTTTGTTTGAAAAAATATATATATTTCATACTCTGCTGATTCAAAAATCACTGTCAAACATTGTATATTTGACATATAGTGAATCTCTAATGGTTTAACCCAAATAAAAACACCTATTCAGTGTATGTGTAAGTAAAAAGTAGGGAGTCAACCAGCAAAACAGATTTGTTTCCCCTTCCAAATAACGTGAAGGCTCATGAGAATACACCACCCCACATCTGAGAACCTCCACCTTGAGAGCTACAATTGAAACCTTGTTCACAACCAATTAGAGACAGTTTCTTTTCGGGAGGCGGACTTAAAGAGACAGGTGCTAAAAAGGAGCGTTTCAGACAGAGGATGATAACAGGTCTATTCAGAGTGACAGTTTCGGAAAAACGATGTGTTATTTGAAAACAAGAGAATGTGAACATGTTGTAGTAGAAATGCAAAATGAAAGTATGAATCTTAAAAAGGCATAATATTTCCCCTTTAAATATATTTGCAACAGTTTCGTGGCGAGTTAACAATGGAGCGTTTGTGTAAAAAAATGTGGCCAGAAGTAAACAAGTGGGAAATTGCATGTCATTCATTTGTGTAACCTCAGACCCAGCCTCAGTGCAGCAATGTCAAACATCTGACTCTGTTTACACTTTCAGTACTCCAGCTGCTCTCAGCTTCCTCCATCCACCAATGTGCACTCTGCTGTGTGTTTCTGTCCCTCCAGGTATCACCTCCTGTCTGACTCATTTGCAGAATTTCCAAAGACATGAAAAAGTAAATAACCTTATAGACATGTACATAGGCATGTTCAGATGGTCTGCCCCTCTCTTTCTGTTTACTCCTCTGTGTTTATTCTTTGTGATTATATCTCCTGTGTATTTTCTGCATCTTTCTCTCTCCATCACAGCTGGAGATGTGAGTCACCCAGAAGGGACCATTTTTAAGTATTTGCTGCAGAGCTGTCAAACAGGATTCAGGCTGTTTTCCTAAACCTCTGCTGCAGAGTCTCAGTGAAACTTCAGGGTGATTTAGCGGTGCAGACGCTTTCCAATGTAATGCATCACCAAAGTTACTTCCTGTGAAACATTTCTGACGTCCAAACCTGCACAGGTGCACAGGGCCGAGATAGATCAAATACATGAATGTTTTCCTTAAAAAACGTGCTTCTTAAAATGTCTGGTGCAGCCTTTTTATTCATAGATCAATTATTATGTATCCATTGATTTAAAATTCCATATCTGCTTACACTGTCACTAATCTATCTTTTCATTTCAGTCTTATTTATTCCTCGTAACCAAATACAATTTCACACATTTCACTCTGCACATAATATCAAGCAATTGTTATTCAAAGATAATACTCACATCATGCTGTGGTAGATTCAGGAGTCTCTCTCTCTACGGTGAATACCAAATCAGTCAACGAGGGGTTAAAGAACATAATTTATTGAGTTTTATTTTCTTTTAGGTCTGATTTATATTGCAGTGATCAGTAGCTAAAGAGGCACTTCAACTCAAGGTGCAAAATGATTTATTGAGTTTAGATACAGTGCAGACTCTACAGCACTTGTATTCGAACGGTGGATCACATGTGGACTGTGAGGGCTGGTGTATAAACCACATTGTTGAGTGATGGTCCGTGGGCACAACAGTCTATATACTGCGTACTCCTGGTGTTGGGCTGTTTTTCATGACAATAGAAGGAACATATTATTACTACATTACTAGTTTTTTCCCGGGTCGCCGAGGGTGCTGGCGTTGTTTGTTCGCCGCTCCTCCGCCCAAATATAGTTATTTAGTCCAGATCAAAACCTCTCCTGTCTGGCTCTCTACTTTTTAAACGTCAGTCATTAGCAAAAAATAGCAGCATCTCTATCTCAAATCGACACAGATAAATGTGTTGTCATCTCCTACCTGCTGGCTCTTTCTTGCTCACGGGTCCCTAGCCCGCTAGCCCGCTAGCATTAGGCGCATTCACACCGCAGTACTTTTCCCACAAAGGTTCATGCGAACTTAGTTCATGCAAACTCTTTAGTTCGCATGAACTAAGTACAGATCGCGTTCACACCGGAAAAAGTCCCTGGGGGTGGATTAGGCAAATGAAGCCGCTGACTTCACTTCTTCTTCTTCTTCTGCTTTGGGTTTACTGGCAGGCTACAAACAACTTCACGGCGGATACTGCCGCCCAAAGTCCCCGGCCGGAAGTCCCCGGAGTTGTAAGAGGACTTCAGTAGAAGTTGCTGGGACTCCCAGCAGCTTCTACTGAAGCCTTCCGAGTAAATCGCCAGAACGCCGACACCTCCTCATCTCCACCGCTCCCATGTTTTATTTTGTGTTGCCATAAGTTAGTCTCTCTGCGTTTCTGCGCTGGGCTAATGCTAATGCTAATAATGCTAATGCGAGGATAATAAAATGGCGGCTTCACAAAACTTTTTGGAAGTTTTACGGGGCGTGGTTTGCAATCCGCCCAGCCAATCAGAAATATAGCTCTTTTCTCACAAAAGAGCCGCACGAAAGTCCCTGCTCTCTAGCAGGGACTTACGAGCGGCTCTTTTGTGAGAAAAGAGCTATATTTAGTACCGGCTCTTTTTGGTGTGAACGCGATAAAAGAGTTCACTGAACTAAGTTCGCATGAACCTTTGTGGGAAAAGTACCGCAGTGTGAATGCGCCTATTATCGGACCTAGCAGGCTCCTCGGCTCCCTGAAGTCTGCTGAGCTAACATTTCTGTCTCCACCCCAACTCCACCCTAACTCCGCGACTCGTGTGGGTCTTCCCATCCCGCTGCGATAAGCCGGCTTCCCCGCTGACATCGTCTCTCCCTGCCGCCTACAGCCGGCGGCTATCAAGCTAGCTAACCAGCTCGTAGGCTGGTCACCCGGCTCCCACTCTGCACCAGGCTGTCAGCACCTCCTACGATTCTCCTCTGGAAACCACTGGAATTATTCTCCTGATATGCTGTGGATTATAATTCTCATTTTATCTGGACTCACACCGCTCCTTCTTCCACGGTCATCCGGCTCCTGGTCTCTGCTGCCCGGGTCCCCAGCATTAGCTAGCTCCGTGCTAGCGCCACTTCACCGGTCCATGCCGCCGCTCTACTCCCTGTCAGATCTCCGCTCCTTCAATAACCGCCTGCGTCCGGACTGCATGGACATCCTCGCGGATTATGAAATACTCCGCAAACGCCGTCCTTCACACAGAGGCTCTGGCCGTAAGTTTTTATTTCATTCCACGTCTCCACACTCCATCCCGTCCATTCGGTCCTGTCACACGCCCACACTACGCCATCACAACAAACAACACGTGAATCTGACCAATCTCCTTCCACTCCCCCGGTCCACACAACCCCCCCCAATGCAACGTCACCTCAGAGCAGCCCTGCTCAACACACGCTCCATCCACAATAAAAGCCACATTCTAAATGAATTCATTAAAGACAATAACCTGGACTTTCTGTATCTGACCGAAACATGGCAAAAACCCCTGGACTATTTTTCTTTAAATCAAATCACCCCAGCAGGATTCACATACATAGACAAACCTCGGGCGGGGTGGTGGTATAGCTGCTATTATCAGAAAGGAAATAAAAGCTACCATAATCCCCATCCCTGATGTTTCTTCATTTGAACACCTGATCTTTAAACTATCTGGTCCCACTCCCCTGGTAAGAGCCATCATCTACCGTCCCCCGAAGCCAAACCCCTCCTTTCTCTCCGATCTCTCTGACATTCTCACTCAGCTTTCTGCCATATCCCCATCTGTTCTCCTCTTAGGTGATTTTAACATTCATGTTGACGACCCGACCTGCAAATATGCCTCTGAATTTAAGGAAACCCTTCACTGCTGCAACTTCTCTCAACACATCAACTTCCCAACACACAGCCGTGGTCACATCCTGGACTTGGTCTGCTCCACTGGTCTCACCATCCATCATCTGTCCAGCTTCAATCTCCACATCTCTGATCACCTGGCCATCATCATGGACATCAACATCCCCATCCCCGCCCAAAAGCAAAAACGCACAATAACCTACAGAAATCTCAAATCCATCTCACCTTCAGCAATCACTGCCTCCATTACCTGCAAGATGTCTGTCTCCCCCTCCCCACTTTCGGAAAACCCATCTGAACTTGTGGACTATTATAACAGCACCCTCTCCTTCTGTCTCAATGAACTGGCCCCCACAAAAACAAAAAATGTCTCTTTCATACACTCCGCCCCCTGGTATACCCCCGAACTCCGCCAAATGAAATCAAGGAAACGTCAACTTGAACGCCAACACAAGAAAACCACACTAACAGTCCATCTTCAAATCTACAAAGACTATCTCCAGCAGTACAGTAACGCACTCAAAGCAGCCCGGTCTAATTACTACTCACAACTCATTCAGTCTGGCTCCAGCAACCCCAAGCGTCTGTTCTCCACCATCAGCAAACTTCTCAAACCCTGTGACAACGCCACCTCATCCTTCACCACCGAACAGTGCAACTCCTTCCTCTCGTTTTTCCAAACCAAAATCAGCAACATTTACAGCAATCTGACACCCTCATCAGC
>CADEHL010001253.1:107500-256409 GCA_902827135.1 Harpagifer antarcticus | reverse complement strand
CTCCCCCAACCATCAGAGACTGCACTGACCTCACCACCTTCAAAAAACTTACAAAACTCAACCTCTTCAATCTGGCTTTTAATGTGTGATTGTTTACTATATATTTATTTGTTGTTCCTTCCTTTTCCCTTCACTATATCTGTAAAGCGTCTTTGAGCACCTGTAAAAGCGCTAACAAATTAAATCTATTATTATTATAATCAATCAGATCGATGGATTCCAGAGAAGAGAAAACTTTGAAGGCCTTTTTCTCAAAATGATGACTCGGTGACAGTCATTATATAATGTGACATATTTCGCTTAATATTTGGAGTACAACAACAATCCTGATATCATTAGAAAGCTAGGAATCTCCTCTTTCCAACAGTGTATACAACTCAAAATGTGTCTTCGGGTAAATGCGACTGATTTCGATGGAGCAGGTCACATTTACATGCATGTATTATTGTGGAGATGCCAGACATTTTACTCGCCGTAGTTTTAATAAAAGGGGAACGTATCATAAACAAATGTCCACTTTTGACGTCATTGCTCTACATCAACCATTGGTCCCCGTGTGTCCCCAGTGTGTGTCAGAGAACTCACGCAGCGTCAGAAAATAAAACCCCCTCCGTCTTTTCCTTCTCCGTACCCAAATCTCTAAAAACGGGGGAACAACGGAGCTGATCCAGATTTGCGTCCGATATGACGTAATATCTGAAATGTGGACCCACGGCCCCATCGAGAAAGTTGCTATCAGAAACAATTGCCCGACTGTTTTGGACGTAATATGGTCTGTGTTTAATTAGCATCGCTAACAACTCAGAGCTAACCTGTACTGGAGAGCATGTGTTGAAGAAGCAGGAAGTAAAAGGAACCTCAACCTCTGTGGTATAACCGGCAAGAGAGAAAGCCTTTGAGCTCCAGACTGTTTCAGATCCTTGATAATCCATGATATGGCGTTTCATCACGGCAGCATTTAGTTTAGACAGGAGCTGCCGGGTCCCGCATGAGCTCAGACCCCTCCTCTTTAAAGCTTTATACCCAATCAGCACTTTTGAAACAGGAAGTGAAATGAGAGGGATATGAGGCATGGCTAGAATGGGTGATCTGTTTGGTATTTTGAACGAAACACTTCATAGACATGTTTTTAATATATTTTTATATATCTGAGACCTGTGCTATTGCCTACAAATAGCATGATAGATAGGTGACCTTTAAAAGCAGAAGCGGTACTAATAACATTAATGATGCCTCTGTTTGATCGAAGTGTTTCAAAAGGCATCATTCATTTGATCATTTCCTCTATTACACATGCTGTGACGAATCAAAATGTCTTCTGTGTAAAATTGCTGGTGCATTAAATGGCAAAGCCTGCAGTTTATCCATCACTGTCACACTGACCTGAAAATAGGTTTTACTTAAGAAGTATTGGAAATGTAAAAACAATGTGACGTTAACTCCAAGGCAATTTAATTGTATATTATGTTTTTCTGAATATAAAGACAGAGAAGTAGGTGATTCATAGCAGAGACGAAGCACCATAGAGGGCATTATGCTGCTTCACAAATAAAAACAACATCTGGCAGCTCTGTGTCTTTGCAGCTCAGGGAGGATTCGTTATGTGTTTAAGGTGTGGCTCTGCAGAGGGAATATTTGAATGTTTAAACGCTTTTTGTTTTAAAGTGCCCCCCAGACTTTATTTGTGAGAATGCTCAAGGATGCTCAAGAATGCTTTGATTATTGTAATTCAAAGTCTGAACAGTACCAAGGACACCTCACTTCTTGTGAGTGCAGACAAAGGAAACATCAATTAATTAGGGAGGTAAAACACACACGCACGCACGCACACACAGACACCACACACCACACACACACACACACACACACACACACACACACACACACAGACAGACAGACATACAGACAGACAGACAGACAGACAGACAGACAGACAGACAGACAGACAGACAGACAGACAGACAGACACACACACACACACACTCACACACACACACGCTGTTCTTTCTATTTTAACTGAACATAATAATAATATTAATAATATATTTAATTTGTTCGCGCTTTTACAGGTGCTCAAAGACGCTTTACAGATATAGTGAAGGGAAAAGGAAGGAACAACAAATAAATATATAGTAAACAATCACACATTAAAAGCCAGATTGAAGAGGTGAGTGTTTTGAAGGTGGTGAGGTCAGTGCAGTCTCTGATGGGTTGGGGGAGTGAGTTCCAGAGGGAGGGGGCAGCGACGGAGAAGGCTCTGTCCCCCCAGGTCCGGTGATTGGTGCGGGTGGGGATGGATAGGAGGTTGGCATCTGATGAGCGGAGGCAGCGGGAAGGGGCGTGGTGGTGCAGCAAGTCTGTGAGGTAGGGGGGGGCCTGATTGTTGAGGGCTTTGTGGGTAATGAGGAGGACTTTGAAGTTGATTCTTTGACGGAACGGGGACCAGTGGAGGTTCTGAGGACGGGAGTGATGTGGTCTCAGGGAGTCGGTGTGGTGGGTGAGGAGGGCGGGCAGCAGAGTTCTGGATATGTTTGGAGTTGTATTGAGGAGGTTGGAAGGTATGCCGTAGAGGATGCTATTGCAGTAGTCGGTCTTAAGTGATGAAAGCATGAATCAGGGTTTCAGCAGCAGAGGAGGAGAGTGATGGGCGGAGACGGGCAATGTTTTGAGGTGGAAAAAGGCGGTCCTGGTGATGTGATTTATGTGGTGGTTGAATTTGAGGCTGACTGTCGAAGATGACCCGAGGTATGCGGATGTGAGGGGGGGGGGAGATAGAGTGTGACTGTCATGGTGAAGTTGAGATTCTGGATGTCTTTGATAACGGGATGGGGGGCCGATGATGATGATGTCTGATTTGGCACTGTTTCAGTTGGAGATAGTTTGTTTGCATCCATGCTTTTATTTTCTGAGAGACAGTTGGTGAGAGTGGAGTGTGTTGTGGGGGTGATGGTTTTTGTTGAGATATAAAGTTGGATGTCATCGGCGTAGCAGTGAAATTGAAGGTTGTGGCGACGAATTATTTTCCAAGGGGGAGCATGTAGAGGATGAAGGAGGAGGGGGCCAAGCACCGAACCCTGGGGGACACCTTGGGACAGAGGAGCAGTGGAGGAGGTGCAGTTGTTGATGTTGATAAACTGATGTCTGTCGTGAGGTAGGATTTCAGCCAGGAGAGTGCAGTGTCGGTGATGTTGAGTGATGATTCGAGGAGGGACAGCAGGATGCGTGGTTGATGGTGCCGAATGCTGCGGTGAGGTCGAGGAGGATGAGGATGTTAAGGTTGGGAGAGGAGGAGGTCGTTTGTGATTTTGAGAAGAGCTGTTTCGGTGCTGTGTTTTGATCGGAACCGGATTGAAATGGCTCAAAGAGATCATTGGGAGCTGAGTGTGGGCTTTAAGTTTGTGAGGCAACGGCACGTTCAAGTATTTTTGACAGAAAGGGGAGATTTGAGATGGGCCGGAAGCTGGACATGATGTCAGGTGTGAGTCCAGGTCTTTTGAGAATGGGTGTGACAGCAGCCAGTTTGAGAGAGGGGGGAACTGATCCAGATCTGAGGGAGGAGTTAATGATGGTGGCGATGAGTTGGGAGATGGCAGGGAGGCTCTCTTTAACAAATTTGGAGGGCATTGGGTCAAGTGTGCAGGTGGAGTTAATTCCGGTCATGAAGTCGGACAGTTGCATGGGGGTCACAGGGGAGAAGTGGGACAGGGGGTGTGAGGTGAAGGGGGGGGAGCCAGGAAGGAAGGTGGGGGGTGCTGATGAGGGTGTCAGATTGCTGTAAATGTTGCTGATTTTGGTTGGAAAAACGAGAGGAAGGAGTTGCACTGTTCGGTGGTTGAAGGATGAGGTGGCGTTGTCACAGGGTTGAGAAGTTTGCTGATGGTGGAGAACAGACGCTTGGGGTTGCTGGAGCCAGACTGAATGAGTTGTGAGTAGTAATTAGACCGGGCTGCTTTGAGTGCGTTACTGTACTGCTGGAGATAGTCTTTGTAGATTGAAGATGGACTGTCAGTGTGGTTTTTGAACATGTTGTATTAAAGTACCTCTGATCAAATCTAATGACTTTGTATAAAATGGACATACTCAAGTAAGCATGAGTATCTCAAAATTGCACGTAAGTAAAGTACTTTAGCAAATGTACTTTAGCAAATGTACTTAGTTAATTTACACCTCTGTTGTGTTTGTTTGTTTATTTTATTTTATTATTACTGCAGTAAAGGTGTTGTTCGTATTCCGCCACCAGGGGGCGTCAAAGCTCCGTGTGACGGCACAACACAACTGTTTTGTATTGTTCTTGACAAAACAGCCCACAAATACCATTTGTTCCACTTGTAAGCTTCCATTAAATAAATAACTGTTAAATAATTGTTAAACATTAAAAGTCTCCCAAAAAATTCTCACCAGGGCTGCGCGCGCATCTTGGCAACGGAAGTGGTAACTCTTGTTGTTGTTCAGCACTTCCGCTCCAGAAGCTATCGAAACCAAACACATTTTTTCAGTGAAAATGTCGGCCTGCTGCGTGACTGGATGTAAAAACCGACATTCTTCTAGCAGTAAACTGAAGTTTTACAGAATCCCGACCGGAACCAGACCGTTTCAGGCGAACCGGAGGAAGTTATGGCTCCAAAAGATCCGAGAAGTGAACGGAGAGGAGATCAGAGGAAACGCGAGAGTTTTGTGGCGCTCATTTTATATCAAGTAAGAAACACACACTGAATGAATACTGTACCAATGGGCGTCACAATGGGGAGCCTTTTTTCAGATTTACAACACTGCTATTACATTAAGAGCATGTAGTAAACACCATCTCTGTTTCTGTAGAGGAAGCGTCCCTGGAGCACGACAGCCCTGACTTCGTGCCCTCTGTGTTTCCCTCCACTAAACAGAGCCCCAAGAGAAAGGTTAAGAGGTAAGAAATGCACATTAATTGAAGACTAAATAACTCAATTTAACTTGTAATTTATCGCTGTTTGTGCCTCTCAGTAACACATGAGAGCCACACACTGAGGCTAGAAGTGAGCTAGCTAGCAAACACAAACAACAAAATATTCCAATGCTAGTATGTGTCTGTTTTATATTTCTATATTATTGTATTTTATTGTCTTTTTGAATATGTTAAACTTGTGTAATGTATTACACTACAATGTACACTGCTGCTGTGACAAAAATAGTCTCCCAAATAACAGACATTAACCCATTTTGATCATTAATTTGTGCAACATTGTCCAGTTTAAGCTTCTTATATGAGAGGATTTGCTACTTTTCAACATTATGATTAGAAAATGTATATTTTAGAGCAGGAGTGTCAAACTCAGATACACAGTGGGCCAAGATTTAAAAAAAATGGGTACAAGTCGAGGGCCGGACTGGTTCAATGTTTATTGCAGAACTTATTGAAATGAACTTATTGCACATATTAAACCTGGAACTAACAAAGCTTAAATAATTGCCTATAAAAACAACATTAAATAATCAGTTGCATTCATTTCTTATGGCTCTATCAGCAGCTTTTCCGGAGTCATTTCTTATGATTACATTTTCCCACAGGCCAACAACAGCTTCAACAAAACTATTCCCCTCAAAGAGAAACCAAACATGCCCTGTTGTCGTGAGAGAGAAAGTGCAGAAGGAAGCATCCTTTGAACTCAGTGTGCTGCTCTGTGATGCTAGCTCAGATACTTGGCATCTCATCTTGGGTCATCATCAATGTTTGGGCTCAGGCTCTGAGCGGAGGAGACCCTCAGGATGGAGTGAAGGTGTGCGTGCAATATACCGGCGGGCCTGATCTAATAGTAATTAGAAATTATCCTGCGGGCCGAAATTAAATCCACCACGGGCCTGATTTGGCCCCCGGGCCTTGAGTTTGACACATGTGGTTCAGAGAGTATTAAACCCGGGTAAAACAAGCACTTTCAAAAAGGTGCCATACACAGTTACAACACTGATATCAGGTGTTTTGCATCTAAGTAACATGTCTTGAAGCAGTGTTACTATTCGTCTCAGTAATTTATGTATATATGCCTTACACGGCTATGTGAGGTTTGTCTGCGATAATAAACAAAGCATAAACACCATTGTGCGTATGTCTTAACACAGATTGCGTTAACAGTTGCTCAGGAAGCTGTGTATGGATAATTATGCAGTGCAGAAACACGCTGTTAATGCTCACTTCACTGCTTTAAAAAGGTGTGAGCTTCTCCTCCTACCACCTTGACGATAGATACAAGTGAGACATGTCTTGTGTGTTCAGATGAAATAGTTGTCACGTTGTTTTAAAGGGATTATGGATTTAGGAAGAGGCGGCCCCGTGCAGCCAAAAAGAAAACGGAAGAAGAAACAACTTCATCTGGAGCTGATTCTCCTGAGGAACTCCAGACGTCTGATCTGTTTGAGGAAATACAGAAATCACCAACTCCATCACTGCAAGAGGTATTATTTCTGCATTCATTATATGGGTTTAGAAAGTAATTGTTAACCTTTTTTGTGTTCTTATTGTGCAGCAATATCCAAGTCTAACATCTAATAATATGCGTTTAATGCCTGGAATGGTCTGAGATACAAAGTCCTACACATATGTTTTCATCGGATCTGAATGGATCATGTAAGTGACATATTATGGATTAAAAATGTACTTAAAAAGTAGTTTTCATGCTTTCATTCAAAGCTGGAACTCTGATGTTTCTATTGTTCATACTTTGGCACTGATAGTAAAAAAATGTCTTAATTGCATTTATATTGTTCTTGTCTTTGTCTTAAATGTAATTGTTGAAACCTGCTTGACCTGTTGTGTTTAAGACGGCATACAAGCATCCTCTTCTGTGTTCTTTAGGAAGGAGAATCGTTGACTGAAGAGACTGAAACCACATTAAGCCCAAACAAAACAGCGTCGCCATTTAAAGCTCCAACGGGCGTCCTACAACCGAATATGAGTCCCATCGTGCTCCTGAAAAACGTGTTCCTGCCCGCCGGGGGGTTCAAGTGTGAGCAGTGCAATCAGAACTTCGCTAATGTACCACAGCTAATGAAACACAAGAAGCTGCATGAAGGACAAGTAGAGGAACGAGAAGAAGTAGAGGAACGGGAAGAAGTAGAGGAACGAGAAGAAGTAGAGGAACGAGAAGAAGTAGAGGAACGGGAAGAAGTAGAGGAACGAGAAGAAGTAGAGGAACGGGAAGAAGTAGAGGAACGAGAAGACGTAGAGGAACCAGAAGAAGTAGAGGAACGAGAAGAAGTAGAGGAACGGGAAGAAGTAGAGGAACCAGAAGAAGTAGAGGAACGAGAAGAAGTAGAGGAACCAGAAGAAGTAGAGGAACCAGAAGAAGTAGAGGAACGAGAAGAAGTAGAGGAAGACAGTCAAGAAGAAGGAGAACAAAGTCAAGAAGAAGAGATGAAGAAAACGCCTCCTTCGTCTGTGAGTCGTGTGGAAAGATCTTCTCGGGTCAGGCTCTTTTCTCCGAGCACCAGTGTGAGCCGTCGTTCCCGTGCAACATGTGCGACCGAGCGTTTGCTACGAGCCGAAACCTGAAGCGCCACAAACTGCAGCACGTCAGAGACGACAGGAAGTGCCGAGAGTGCGGCACCATGTTCTGCAAACGCCACAAACAGACTGTTGTCGTGTCGGTAGCCGAGTCTGCTCTCGTGTGGGAAGAGGAACCGTCCATCGTCGAGCCGAAAAATGTCTATCATTTGATGTCAGAAAGTGTCCGAAAGGAGGCCGGTCCTCCCGCCTCACACACTGTGAGCTTACCAAAGATCCATCCGATGCTAATACCTGTACCGCTGTCATTAGCACCCCCGCCTGTTGCCTGGTTAAAGCCACGCCAGTGCGACCTTCTTCAACTCTCAATCAAACCTCTTCCCCCTCCGCCACCTCCGCTCAGACCCTCTCTGCAGCTCTTCTCTCCACGCTTCCTCACCTCGGCGCTCCTACAGGTGGACAGAAATTACGACTACATGTTGAGCACACCCATGCCGGTAAAGAAGAACATTGTGAAGGAGGAACCGCGGGAGCTGCCTCTGGTGTTCCCCGCAGAGATAAGCGTTGAAAACATTAAGAAGGAACGAACTGCCTACGACATGGAGTTCGCGATCTGATCTAAATCTGTGAAGACACTTTGAAAACAAACACTGGCGACTGTTCTTTGTGTTATTGCAATTTAACTTAAAGTTGTCAAACTGGCCTTTTAGCCTCATCTGTAAGGTTTGAAGTCTCCCTTTAACTTAAGCTGCTTTCTAGACAAATCCAGGTAGAACAGTAATAGTGTAAATTGAGTATTAAAGTGTATCATGCTGCAGAGATGACCTGGCTTCACATCATATACTAAAAATCACGACGTAAACAATTGAATTAGCTTTTTAATGGATAATAAGTTAATCGTGTAAAGGTCATCAATCGCAGATCATATTGCAATATCAGTCAAAGTAATCACAGACACATTGCTTTTCTAATTATTTTAGCCCCTTCTCGAAGGTCAGGATTTTCCCGTTCGTCCATTTTGAATTGAGGAAGATTTGACATCCAAAGGGTTAAACTCACTCAAAACCATGACTGACGATGGTAACCTGATGTTTCTATGTCAAGTTGACGCACAATCTACCTCCATAGCGCTGGCTCGAATATCTTTTAAGCACTTGTGATATTTCCCTGGTGCAGAGGAGATCACTTTTCTCTCAATGTACATGCAACACAGCTTTGAAGTGTACGCTAGCATGTATTACTGTCATTAAATACTGGCATACTTAACGCTGCCTTTTCTTTGATAGTTCACAATACCCCTGTTTTGTGACCGAAGACAACCACTTCTTCCTGACCTAGGATTGAAATCATTTGGCTCGAGTTTACAAGCAGGAACTTCCACTTTTAAGTGGCGTTTAATTTTGCTTTGTTTAAGAAGAATGTGGGAAATGTTCAAGTCCTGAGTTTTCTGGAAAGCAGCATTACATCAGGTTCATAGTATCATTAAGCTAAAACACATTCTGTCAAATGCATTGTTTGTGTTCGATACTGCGGATAACACTTCTGTTACTGTGAATATGGCGTTTTTGAGTTTTGTAAACCTTGAATGTATCGCTGCACACTTCTCTTGTCTTGACTCACATACTGTAGATATGGTTTTGCATTTCTGATCTCATACTGCTGCTATTTTTATTTAGTACGTGTTCTGTATTTTGGGTTCTGTCTCTTGTCTATCAGTGACTAGTTTTACACTGTTCTCTAAGTTAGAGATTCTTTAATGAAGCTGGATGGTGGTGTCTGTATTCAGCAGCCTGTGAGAACATTCACTTTGCTATGTAGCATCATCTACCTCTGTGGCCAGCAACCCTTTGACCCTGTTTTATATTGCAGACATGTTTATATATGCTGTCGCAATAAGGGATGCTTGATATGGATTTATTCAAGCCGATATCGGACGATTACCTGCTTTTCAGTGCCAGTAAAATAACTGACGATTTCACATTTGTTTAAATTCAGATCATCACCTGGAGTGTAATGCAAATCAAACGGTCTCCATCTTTTGTACAGAAAGTCAGAATTCTGGGATTTGTCCGAATTTTGACCAAAAAAAGTCAAAAGAATTTACGAAATTCTGAAAAAAGACAGAATTCATTTCCAATCATTTTTAAAGGGGGAAAAAATAATTCTGGAAAATTTCTGAATTTTTTTTTCAACAACTCTGAGAAAGAAAAGATGGAATCATTTACTAAGAAGTCTTTGAAAAAAGTCCAAATTATTTTTTTCGAAGAAAATGAATTTTGGAAAAAGTTCTGAATGGTTTTGTTTTAAAGAATTTTGAGTAAAAGTTGAAAAAAATGTTTCTAAGAATTACGAGAAATAAGACGGAATTCCCTTTCTAAGAATTCTGGGGGAAAAGTCAAAATTCGTACTTTTCTTTCTCAGAATCTTGACTTTAATCTCAGAATGGTTTAATGGTCAGATCTCACATGATGTAAATTAAATCTATGCATCCTACTTTGTATCAAGTTGTATTCACGCCACACAAGTAGTACATCCTTGTGTGGCGTGACATCTCAAAGCAAGCTGGTGTTTTGAGAGAGGAAACTGTTTTAATGTTCCTGTAATTGTAGATGCAGCAGATGCTAACATATCACCTCTGATTATCTGGTTCTTGTGAATGAATCAACTTTATTAGTTTCAGTAACGAAGACAATGTTATAACATCGAATGTTCTCCTTGCCTCAGGCTGAGACCACTGTCAGCACGTTTGCCTCGTAACACTGACATTAAAACCAAACAATATCATCCGAACGACTCTGTGTCCGTCCGACATCTCTACTCGCTGAAAAAGCCAAATGTACATTTAGAGAAATAATTGTACTTTTATTGTTACGTGAACACTTGATGTTTCTGTGGTGTAAAGCCTCTTCACATTTCTCCAGATGCAGGCTCTAGAGAGATTGTTAATGTGACCCAAAACTGTCTTTCTCCTCGTCTTGGTCTGACCTCTTTACCCGTGTGTCATCAAGCGTTCTGAACCGCTGCACAATCCCATTGCAGAATAAAGCCCATATAGGAGCCTTTACGCCTTGGTTTGTTGGACTTTCTGCTTGCTTGCAGTTCCCAAAGAGTGCTTTTACTTCTACTACGGCATGGTTCATAAGTAACACTAAATGAGGCTGCTGCTAAAAAGCAAAATGCTAATGTGTGTGCATTTCACAATGACTATTTTTAGTTTTGTTTATGCTTTTTAATTACAAAAGCATGGTGTCTGGGCCTCTGGTCATGCTTCAGAAAGCTTACTTAAGTGTCACATTTCACAAACTGTATCTCCATCTTGTCTTGTACTTTAATTTTTAGTTTATTTCCAAACTTCAATTTAATTTAATAAAAAATAGGTAATTGTTGAAAGTTTAACTCACTAAACACAGACATGCACACATTTGCATGTTACACACTGTCACATTGCTACAGCACATGTGTTGCTCATTCTGGGTATATTGTTCAATATCATTCAGAAATATATATATACATTGTCTTGTGTTCTTCAGAAATAGTTCCCAAAATAAAAAGTATGTTAAGAGCACGTTTTGTATTAGTCATAGCCACAGTTCACCCTCCAGAAACCTCTGATCTCTGAGCCAGATGCTAGTCCTCTGACTCCATCTGCACGCTGTACACATCCCATTGGTCACAAAGCACCGAACACAGTCGACCAGGCTTCTGATTGGCCCAGCTGGCTGTCACTCAAACGCAACGAGAGCGGTGATTGGCTAACGCGTCCTCACCGAAGCAGCTGATTGGTTGACGCGTCTCTTCCTTGGCTTTTCTCCAGCGGAGGGTCCAGTGGTGCTGATGCTGTGACAATGGGAGTCCTCCAGAAGAGAAGCGGCATCCGGACCGAGCGACATTAAACACGGCGAGCTGCACCGGGCCGGGAGACGGTAGAAACACCGGGAGGAAGCTGCAGCTGCTGGAGGGAAAGGTGGGTTTAAACCGGGAGAAATAACTGACACGACCGGAGGAGGAGGGGGACGGTTATCCGCTGTGGGGGGCAGGGGAGACCCACTTTGTTATAGTGCTGATAGCTGGACTGTAATCCCTGCTGCGGGCTAGGTGAAGCAAGGTTAAGAAACCAAGATGCTTCTCGTTCTGCTAATGGGTGAGGATATGTTGCAGCTGTTGCCTTGCAGCTGTGAGTCAACTCTTCACCTTGGCCTACTGCAATGCGGAGAATACATGCATACTATTCCTCATAATGCACTGTAAATAAGTCCTCAATACACTTAAATCATGCTAAATAATTCAGCATGGTTCTGTGCTACACTGTGCATATTTAAGGTATTTTTAAAGCACTTCCAGTTTGATGCATTTTCTGCAGAATGAACGTATGCATTCGTAGGCTATATGTTTAGCAGTACTGAGCGGAGATATTTCAGAATCAGCCCAAACTTTGACAGCCATTGCATGGACTTGCACAGATTTGTAGTGGTGCAGTGCATGCTGGGATTTGTAGTTGTGTGTCTGTTGACAGTGAGTGAGTGGCATCTCTGCTTGCTCATGTGTGAACCAGTGAAGAGCTGCAACGATTTGTCGAGAAATTGATAGTTTAAAAGTCATTTTTCACGCAGAAAATGCTGTTTCAGACTCTAAAATATAGAGATTTGCTGCTTTTCTGTTTTATATTACAATAAATTGGATATGTTTCGGTTTTGGAGTGACAAAACAAGACATGTACGACTCCTTGGGCTTTTTACTATGCTCTTGGCATACAATGTAATGCCATGCCTAATCAGCTTTAATGTTTAGTCAACTCATCAATTATGGTAAGTTTAATTGGGAAAGGAATTGACAACTATTTTGATGATCAATTGGTCATTTAAAAGTACATTTTCTATACAAAACTTGTAGACATTTTGCTTCTCAAATGTGGATATATCCAGCTTTCAACTGTTTTATAAATACTAAAGTGTCTTTTGTACGGACAAAACAAAGCATCTAAAGACATCCCCTTGTTCTTGTCACTGTTATTCTCACATGTTATCGAGTAAACAATTAGGTGACAATGGTCTAATGGTTATTTGCAGCGTTACCTAACAGCGGTTCACATACAGTTTGATCTAATGCATTAAACATATGCTGACCCTGGTGATACGTGTTTCTGTTGCTCTAAAACATGGCGTCTCTCCCCCCCCCCCCCCCCCCTCTGAAGGTCCAGAGATGGGAGCGTTCAGCCGGCAGAAGTTCTTCCAGGAGCTGTGGGGGGGCTGCCTGCTGCCCACCGCCCAGCAGGGCCTGGAGCAGGTGTGGCAGCTGCTGCTCATCTGCCTGCTCTGCCGCCTGCTCTGGATGCTGGGTGAGACTCTCTACAGCTAATTATAACTTTATTTATATTCCAGCGTACGAAGAATCAGGCACATGCAGAGCGTGTTAACGGGGCACGGGCCCAAATTCATAAAAGAGCACGCAGGCGATTTTTTAATTAAATAAATGCCTGGAATCGCTAAGTTTGTGTTGAATAATATTTGCAACGATGGCCTTTGTCACCTCCGTTGCAAACAGAAAGTGATTTGGAAAAAGGACACTTTTCTAATTTGAGGTAAAAAAGGACTGTGCTCAGGCCCCCTTTGAGGTCTATCTGTGCACGTGCCTGAAAAGTGCTCGCTAGTCCAATAAATGAAACAAAGTGAATGCGAAAACGAGTTTAAAAACTGATTTTCTAAAGAAATCAACAAGGTTGTAAGACAAACTCCAACAGGGAGAGATGTGTGACCCTAACAGCTAAACAGACCGTTCCCTTAAGTCATTAAGAGAGTATAGCATGTTGTGAGCAGGAAGATATGGGCATACATTTAAAGTAATGTTACAGATGTATGGTGGGGATAGACCATGTAACTCTAAATCAATCCAGAAGTCAACTGAGAATAATGGCAATGAGACTACAATGGGGGTTATAGGATTGTGTGTGGATTAAATATAAGATCAAATAAGATAAGATGTTCTCTATTGATCCCAATTTGGGAAAGTTGCAGCAGCATAAAAGACAAGGCATTGCACATAAGAGACATTCAAAGAGTAGAAATAAACAATTCTAAAATGTAAACATATCAAATAGAAATAAAAGAACATTAAAAAGTAGAATATATGCAAGTTGAAATACCAATTTACAGTAAACTAAATAGGAAGCAGGATATTATATAAAATATGTTACAAATTAAAGGTATTTTTTTATATCCAGACCAACAGGAATATCGCCGTTTCCTGGTTATTATAGGGTGGAATGAATAAGTAAAAAACGTCGATTGTTTTGATGATGCAAAGTATTTTCTCCTTTGATTAAGAACTGCCAAATTAAGTCATATACAGATTGAGTTTAATCATAGAACAAATATATATCATTTAAAGCCATACTCTATCTTTACATGCATGCACACAAACACAGTGTAATCAAAGTAACTTCAAAGTCAAGTCAAAGTCAATCTTTCAGTTTGTGTGTACAGACAGAGAGATCGAAATACCGTTTCCCACAATCCCCAATACAGATAGTAAAAATATGTATAGAAATATGTATATACCTATATATACACAATCAACAGACACATTTGTACATATGCACACATTAAGACATAAATAAAAGCAATCAATGACAGTCACTTCAATATCTTTGGGAATGTACATTAGTGCAAGATTGTCTGAGGTATTTGAACTTCACTTGAGTATTTCTACACTTTAATTACACGGTTTAGCTGAATACTCGATTCTGATTGGTCAATTTGGACATTTCAGAGGTTGTTAATACTCGATAAAACACCGTTGCTAAGCAAATAATGACTGTTGCTAAGGAGGATCAAAGGAGAGAAGGAAAGAGGTTAAAGTCAAAGTCAATCTTTCAGTTTGTGTGTACAGACAGAGAGATCGAAATACCGTTTACACACAAATATGTATACACAATCAACAGACACATTTATACATATGCACACATTAAGACATACATAAAAGCACAACAATCAAAAATAACAGTCACTTAAATATCTTTGAGAATGTACATTAGTGCAAGATGTGACAACTTGTGACACACTCGTAAAAATATCAGACATTTTTCTTTAAATGTAACTGCGCTTCTCTCATATTTCTCTCTCTGCCCCTCAGGCCTCCCGTCCTTCCTGAAGCACCTGGTTACGGTTGCCGGGGGTTTCTACACCCTCTACCTGTTCTTCGAGCTGCACATGATCTGGGTGGTGCTGCTCAGCCTGCTCTGCTACCTCTTCCTCTTCCTCTGCAGACACTCCACCATGAGAGGCACCTTCCTCTCCATCACCGTGCTCATCTACCTGCTGCTGGGGTGAGAGCGGTGTCACGTCTACGATTACAAATCAGTGTTGCAGGGAAGTTTAATTTGTGGCGAGAAAGACATAAACGGTTCCCTATTATACTGTTTTTCATCAATATATCACAGGTCTCAGATATATAGAGAACCTGTCTCTGATTGGCTGAAACACCGAACAGATCATTGCAGCATTACCCATAATCCCCTCTGTTTCAGCCCTGTTTCCAAAGTGCTGATTCTCTGTCTGTGACTTTAGATGAAAATAAGGAGCCCCTCCCCACGCCCCTCTGAGAGACATTTGGTTACAAAGAACACCATAGCCGCTTTCACACAGAGTACTTTTCCCAGGAATAGTTCCGATAGTTCCTGGGATTTTGCGTTCACACCAAAAAGATCTGGAACTAGAACCTAGTTCTCGGGAACCTTTTCACCCCTTTTCCGTCCCTGCTAGAGAGGTGGTGCTTTCCTGGGGAGGAAAAGGTTCCATTTTCTGATTGGCTGGGCGGATTGCAAACCACGGCCCGTAAAACTCCGAAAAGTTTTGTGAAGCCGCCATTTTATTTGCTCGCATTAGCATTATTAGCATTAGCATTCGCCCAGTTTACCAACGGAGAGAGAATAACTTATGGCAACACAAAATAAAACGTTGGAGCGGTGGAGATGAGGAGGTGTCGGCGCTTCTGGCGATTTACCCGGGACTTCGGGTGGCAGTATACGCCGTGAAGTGGTTTGCGGCCTGCCAGTAAACCCAAAGCAGCAGAAGAAGAAGAAGTGACGTCAGCGGCTTCAGTTGCGTAATCCTCCCTCAGGGACTTATTCCGGTGTGAACGCGATCTACTAGATAGTTCCAGAATGAAAGAGCTCCGGGAACTATTCCTGGGAAAAGTACTTGCTGTGAAAACGCCTAATAGTGCTCTAGGAGGAGATTCAGGTGATAAGGTGTGGGGGGGGGGTTACCTTGGTTGGTGATTGGCTAATGGTTACACAAGCCAAAACATCGTTATGACATCATAAAGTGGCCAAAATCAGATCAGCTGACTTTCAGACAGGTTTTTATATAAATATATATGACCTTTCAAACTGAAGCTGTTCTTGTTTATTTTCATCAGAGAGCTGCACATGATGGACACCACCAACTGGCACAAGATGAGAGGTAGGACAAGGATGTTTCCAGCATCATTCAACTGATGGATAAAAGCAACTAATGCAGTGGTTTTACCTTCAAATCTAGCAGTGATAATGGTCTTTTGTTGGAATCTCATCCCTTTACCTTGAATTATTGAAGAAATGTACCTATTTCTTCTTGCATGCATTCACAGCGAACACATCATCTAAAAGCTGAGAACAATCCTGTTGAATTGAACAGAATTGGGAACGTTTTATGCAACAGAACTATTATTTCAACAGTTGGATGCTCACCTATTCCCAAACATACCCTTTGTAAAGAGAAATACTATTTAAAACACTTCCTCTGAACCACATGTGTCAAACTCAAATCAGGCCCTTGGTGGATTTAATTTCGGCCCGCGGGATAATTTCTAATTCCTATTAGATCTGGCCCGCCGGTATATAGCACGCACACCTTCACTCCATCCTGAGGGTCTCCTCCGCTCAGAGCCTGAGCCCAAACATTGATGATGACCCAAGATGAGACGCCAAGTATCTGAGCTAGCATCACAGAGCAGCACACTGAGTTCAATGGATGCTTCCTTCTTGAGACAGCAGGGCAAGTTTGGTTTTCTCTTTGAGGGAAATCGTTTTGTTGAAGCTGTTGTTGGCCTGTGGAGAAATGTGATCATAAGAAATGACTCTGCAGATAGAGCCATAAGAAATGAATGCAACTGATTATTTAATGTTGTTTTTATAGGCAATAATTTAAGCTTTGTTAGTTCCAGGTTTAATATGTGCAATAAGTTCATTTCAATAAGTTCTGCTATAAACATTGAACCAGTCCGGCCCTCGACTAGCACCCATTTTTTAATCTTGGCCCACAGTGTGTTTGAGTTTGACGCCTCTCTTAAATAGTGTTACGCTTGTGTAGTGCTGTACAAGTGTTAGTTAAGTGTAAACATCAGAATGGATACATGAGACCTTGTTTGTAGTTGTGTGAGAGTCTGTAAATGTTCATATAGTCTTGCTGTTAAAGGCGACCTTCATTTTCTTAAATTCATCAAGACTTCTGCCGACAATGACTGCACAACTTTCATTAGTCATTCACACGTTCATCTGTTAACAGTCCACGCATTTATGTTCAGGTATTATCACAATATGAAGTGTTGTATTCCACTTTACAGTATTCTGTTTTACATTTTGTTTCATCTTATCCCATGTTCATGTTAATAGTTTACTTATATCTGCATTGGACTTGCAGCGTTGTTTCGTGCACTAATGTCTTTTAAGGTCCCTTCCATAATATTTGCACTATTTTCTGTCTATTTACTTTAACATGTTTGGGACGAGCCTGGTATTTCAGATGTCCATTCCCAACATGGCCGCTGTAGTGATTGATCATGCCGATGAAACCTTGCTGCTGTTGTCTCCAGGTTCTCAGATGGTGGTGGCGATGAAGGCGATCTCTCTGGCCTTCGATCTGGACCGAGGAGTGGTCTCCAGCGTCCCCTCGCCCCTCGAGTTCATGGGATACATTTACTTTGTGGGGACGGTGATCTTCGGGCCCTGGATCAGCTTCAACAGCTACAGAGAGGCTGTGGAGGGGCGGAGGCTGGTCAGTGTGATACAGACTCTGTTGTTGTTATTATTATTTGTTTCCACTATTATTATTATTTCTTTTGCAATATTTTTATGAATATTATATTTTCTATTTTATTTTTTCACAATTATAATTATTTTCAGTAATATTATTATATGTATATTTTTTTATTATTATTATTATTACTAGCATTTTTTTAAGTTTAATTTGTATTTCTTAATTATTTTAATTATTCTTGTAATCGAGCTGTACCACATAGATCCAGAAGCTCCATTCATAACTCTCAAATGATTATCAAAATGTCTCGTTTTCCTCTGTCTATCCGTTGTGTTTAAAATCAATATTTCTTCACAGTTTTAGTTAATGTAATAAGCTACACTGATATTATACTATTCACAGATTTATTTCCAGTTTGACAGCTTATTATAATTAAATCCCTATCGTGAAGTCAAAAACTTCACGCATGTTTTAATGTTACCCAATGCTTTCCTTCAATCCATATTTGTTGGTGTTTAACTTTCAGAAAGCAACATTTTCACTGCGACTAAAAAGCTAGTTTGAAGTCACACTTGCTGCTTAGCAACAGAGGCAGCTGTATTACAAAAGCATCAACAATTGCGTTTCTTTAACTACAGGCCCAAAATACATCTCTGACCTCCTGCTAAATTATGAACCATCCAGATCTCTCAGGTCTTCAGGGACTGGTCAGCTTTCTGTCCCCAGAGTCAGAACTAAACATGGAGAAGCAGCGTTCAGTTATTATGCTCCATCTGGAACAAACTCCCAGAAACCTGCAGGTCCGCTGCAACTCTGACTACTTTTAAATCCAGGCTGAAGACTTTTCTTTTTGTCGCTGCTTTTAATTGAACTATTCATATCTTAGACTGCACTGTAACTTTTATCCATGTATTTTTTCTTTTAATGTTTATTTTATTATCTTTTCTTTTTAATGACTGATTTTAAATGCCATTTTCTTAATGTCTTTCATTTTTTGTAAAGCACTTTGAATTGCCTTGTGTTGAAAGGTGCTATATAAATAAACTTGCCTTGCCTTGACCAACATATCTACAAATACGACACCAGCCATCAAAGCTTCATTCATAACATCTAGAGAAGCTTTGAATGTAAACAAAGGCATGTGGCTCTAATGCAGTGCTTCTCAAAGTGTGGTCCGCGGACCACTGGTGGTCCGTGAGCGCCACCTAGTGGTCCGTGAGTATATTGGTAACATTTCACATTTGAAATAAATAAATACATTTGAGTTGTCCGCACTCTCGCGGGAATATCTCCGCAATGGAGCGACGTTAAGTTTCACTTTCGATTGCATGATATAGCCCCGCGCAACACCTTCATCACACATGTCGCCACTTGTTTGTACCATTTTCAGGCGATTTGTAATCTGTTCTAGAAAAACGATGTGTTTTTGGATATTTATGGAGTTAGGTGGTCCGCGAGTGTTTTTTTATTGGTTAAGTGGTCCTTGGTGTGAAAAAGTTTGAGAAACACTGCTCTAATGGTATCTGAAGAATGTATACATTGGGATATAAGACTTTCTCTCACTCTCTGATATCTGAGTATACCTCTCTCTCCTCCTCAGAGCTTCTCCTGGCTGAGTAAGGTGTGTGTGAGCTGGGTGAAGAGTCAGCTCTGCCTGGTGATCTCGAACTGCGTGGCTCCGTACCTCTTCCCCTACTTTATACCTCTCTACGGAGACAAGCTGCTGCGAGGGTGAGACACTCAAACAGTAGAGACACACATCGTTCTTCTTGCCTGTGGTGCAGTCAATTCAGAGTTGTGTTGTGAGTTAACCAGTGTTGCGGATATCGCTCAGAGAAACGCGATTATCGTCTCTATAATAACTGTCTTGTATGACATGCTTTGTTTACAGCAAAAAGAGGAGGAAGATCAGGTAACAACGAAGAGTCCTTCTCAAGGACTTTGATACAGAACTTGCCGTCTGCATGTTTTCTATTCTTTGATGCATGCTTTCTCTTTTGCTAAACACCTTTACCTGCATATATACCCACATCCCCACATCAAGGTCTCACTCTGTTATTTATCAAAATATTTCACCATGTTTAAAAATGTGGTGATACTCACGGATGCATGGTGTGACTCAAATATGCAATTACTTTGTTGAATATTGTGATAACGATAACTTGCAGTACACATACTAAAGAGAAATTAAATTATATCCAGCATTTTTTATTTAAAACAATACATTTTAAAGGGAATTTGTCTCGTGATAATCTCTTTCAACTCACTGTAAAAATACCGTAGACATTTCTCTAAATAGTGTTAATCATGGAAGCTGATTTAGCAATGAAAAGAGATTTTGTCATATTTTAGTAAAACATCAAATGAATGTAATATATCACTAACTTCTACTCTTTCTCTCTTTATTCTGTTGCTTCTCAGGGGAACACCAGCAAAGTATGTGTTTAAATGTTGAATTATAATACATTTTAAGTTAAATTTAACCTGAACTCAGCAATGTCTGTTCCTCAGGTGGCTGCTGGCGTACGAGAACACCATGTCTTTCCACTTCAGTAATTACTTTGTGAGTTATCTGAGCGAGACGACTGCGACTCTGGCCGGAGCGGGCTTCACCGAGGAGAAGGAGAACCTCAAATGGTCAGAGCTGCAGTGCAACACACTACAACAACTCAACATCAAGTATATGTGTCTAATATCTAGTCAGAATATGTCTCTACACCGGATATCAGACACAATAACTCCAGAAGTCACACTGCAGTGAGATATCGGGTCTTGTTTTTAGACGATGCATCATCCTGTTAAGTCAAAAACTCTTATTTTGAGTTGTATCTCAGATGAAACACATATTTTTATTAGAGAATCACCAAATAACATCTGAAAACAGAATACCTTTGAGCATGTGCGGCTCATATTGAAACACAAAATGTCCTGATTCTGGTCAAATATAGTTCAATACAAGTTCTGTCAGCTAATTACAAGATCTGATTTATCTAAATATCCCATCTTATTTCAAGAAATCTTACCAAGCACATTTTTCAGATTGTTGTACTTATTTCAAGTGAAAACAGCTTGTTTTTGGAGCAGCATGTTTTCAAGTGTGTCCCCCTTCATTCACGTAATAATAACAACCCCTCTCCCCCTCTGTGTGTGTCAGGGATCTGAGTGTCTCCAAGCCTCTGAGCATCGAGTTCCCTCGCTCCACGGTGGAGGTGGTGACTTCCTGGAACCTGCCCATGTCTCGCTTCCTGCACACCTGTGAGTCTTCAGCTCTGACTGCTTTTTGGTTGAGCTGCAAAAAAAGGACATCAAAGTTAGATTAGATTCCTTTATTGTCACTACGCAGAGTACAGCGAGATTACAAGCATTCCCGATGGTACTTCGTTACTGTACTCAAGTACATTTTTCTGGTATCAGTACTTTACTCCACGACTTATTTTTCTGACGACTTCTTACTTTGACTTCTTACATTTTGATCCCAAATACCTGTACTTTCTACTTCTTACATGTTGAACACAAATACCTGTACTTTCTACTTCTCACATGTTGAACTCAAATACCTGTACTTTCTACTTCTCACATGTTGAACTCAAATACCTGTACTTTCTACTTCTTACATGTTGAACTCAAATACCTGTACTTTCTACTTCTTACATGTTGAACACAAATACCTGTACTTTCTACTTCTCTCATTTTCCAAACAGCTGGTTCCTTTAGTCTGAATGTGTGTTTGATGCGTGATCATTATTCTTTAGAGTCATTGCGTGCCTATTGATTTGAACACGATCCGTGTATCCGTCATTTCCTGGTCTTCTCTAAAGAAGAGGGACCAATGGAAACGTTGTCATGTTGCCGTTGTTCAGCATGGAAACATTCATTAGCTAACAATGACATTATTGATCTATTAATATAAAGGAAGGTCAGGTACTCTTTAAAACAGCTGCTAGTTATGGGTACTTTTTACTGAAGTACACTTCAAAGCCTCTTTACTTTGACTTGAGTAAAGAAGTTTAGTGAGTACTTCTACTTTCACCAGAGTATTTTTAAACATGAGTATCTGTACTTCTACTTGAGTAAAGGATGTGTTACTTTTGCCATCTCTGATTGTGGCAGCAGCTGTGTAGTGTTTGTCTCATCATGAACATGCTAACAGCTCTTTTAAACGATGCTCTCGTCTCACAGATGTTTTTAAGAGCGCTCTAAAATTCGGGACGTTCTCCGCCATCATGGTGACGTACACAGCCAGCGCCCTGCTGCACGTGAGTACTCAGAGTGTCGATGTTTTACATTGTTTGATTAGATTAAATTAGATTAGATGCACTTTATTGTTCCCACATAGGGAAATTATTTTGTTTCAGTAACATGTTTACAAAATAAACATGTAAACTAAATATACACAAATCACCAATAGAAAAATATTTTTAAGTGCACAATATAACACAATACAGAATAAGTAACAAAAAAACGTTTAACTTTTTCAACCTAGCCTTCTTACATTAAAGGGGCCCTATAATGCAAATGTTCAGGTGTATATCAGTATGTAGTGTCTCTACTTTAAAGAGTCCTCTCCTGCTGATGTTCAGGTGTATATCAGTATGTAGTGTCTCTACTTTAAAGGGTCCTCTCCTGCTGATGTTCAGGTTCATATCAGTGTAGTGTCTCTACTTTAAAGAGTCCTCTCCTGATGATGTTCAGGTTCATATCAGTATGTAGTGTCTCTACTTTAAAGAGTCCTCTCCTGCTAATGTTCAGGTGAATATCAGTATGTAGTGTCTCTACTTTAAAGAGTCCTCTCCTGCTGATGTTCAGGTGTATATCAGTATGTAGTGTCTCTACTTTAAAGGGTCCTCTCCTGCTGATGTTCAGGTTCATATCAGTGTAGTGTCTCTACTTTAAAGAGTCCTCTGCTGCTGATGTTCAGGTGTATATCAGTATGTAGTGTCTCTACTTTAAAGAGTCCTCTCCTGCTGATGTTCAGGTGTATATCAGTATGTAGTGTCTCTACTTTAAAGAGTCCTCTCCTGCTGATGTTCAGGTGTATATCAGTATGTAGTGTCTCTACTTTAAAGAGTCCTCTCCTGCTGATGTTCAGGTGTATATCAGTATGTAGTGTCTCTACATGTCTTCATGCTTTAATGTTCAAAAAGCTCTTTATTTTTCTCATACTGCCTGTGCTGCAGCACCTCTTTTCACCCTCTGTCTGAAACCAGAGCCCAGTCTGCTCTGATTGGTTAGCTGGCCGGCTCTGTTGTGATTGGTCAACGGCCTAGAGATGTCCCGCCCCTTAGCCTATCATGTACAATGTGTTGGAGCGCGAGTGTTATATTGTGATGTCACGACGTTCAGGCAGTTAACAAAATGTGGATTTTAGCCTTTGCAGACCATTTACATGCACACAAACATAACACACTACAGGAAAGGGAAAGCCCCAAAAGGCATAACAGGGCCATTTTAAACCATATCAATCAACTATACCTTATACTTGTGCTGTGTGTCTGAAGTGCATTGTATGCATTTGAACTCTCGTATCTTGCAGGGTTTGAGTTTCCATCTGGGCGCGGTGCTCCTCTCTCTCGGCTTCATCACGTACATCGAGCACGGTAATGTTTCTGTCTTTTCCACGTTACAACCATTTCTGTTTGAAAGACGGTGCTTGGCTCTGCAGTAATGGTTAATCAACACCGTTTCTGTTTCTGTTCAGCGCTTTGATTTCCCTCACCTGGATGAAGAGCTTCCTCTGCCTCCTCCTTAATGCCCTGCTCTTGTTTTGTGTTTCAGTGTTGCGGAAAAGGCTCGCGGCCATCTTTAATGCTTGTATTCTGTCAAAGAAATGTCTGCCAAACTGCACTCACCGGAACAAAAAGGTGCGTCTTCCTCTCTTTGTCCTTTCAGAGCGGGGGTTTCATTTTCAGGGCTTTAGGATTAGCAGAGGAGCTATTCAGACGGTTATATTAAAGTAATAGCAATCATTTATTTAAGTAATAGTTTTTAAAGATTTTCTTTTCAATAGTTATCATGCAAATACAAAAATATGTATTATGTTTTCTTTAAATTATTATTATAATTCCATCCATCCATCTTCTCCCGTTTATCCGTGGTCGGGTCTCGGGGGTATCAGTTCCAGCAGAGAGCCCCAAACGTTCCTTTCCCCTCATCAACCAGCTCTGACTGGGGGATCCCAAGGCGCTCCCAGGCCAGCGAAGAGATATAATCCCTCCACCTGGTCCTAGGTCTACCCCTTGGTCTCTTCCCAGCTGGACGTGCCTGGAACACCTCTCTAGGGAGGCGCCCAGGTGGCATCCTAACTAGGTGCCCGAACCACCTCAACTGGCTCCTTTCGACGCGAAGGAGGAGCGGTTCAACTCCGAGTCCCTCCCGGATGACCGAACTTCTCACCTTATCCCTAAGGGAGACACCAGCCACCCTGCGGAGAAAACCCATCTCGGCCGCTTTTATCCGCGATCTCGTTCTTTCGGTCATGACCCATCCTTCATGACCATAGGTGAGGGTAGGAACCAAAATGGCCCGGTAGACAGAGAGCTTTGCCTTCTGGCTCAGCTCCCTTTTCGTCACAACGGTGCGGTAAAGCGACTGCAGTACCGCTCCCGCTGCTCCGATTCTCCGGCCCATCTCACGCTCCATTGTTCCTTCACTCGAGAACTAGACCCCGAGATACTTGAACTCCTTCACTTGGGGTAAGGACTCATTCCCTACTTGGAGTGGACAGTCCATCGGTTTCCTGCTGAGAACCATGGCCTCAGATTTGGAGCATAAGAATCACAAAACCTAAATATAAAATAATCACAATATGTATTCTTTTAATTACAAAAACAATGTCCGTTATATATAATAATTAAAATATTTGAAAATACAATAAACATATGTTAAATTCCTGGTTTTCATTTAATTATTTGATCTGTTCAAATGGCCTTTCCTCTGGCATTGCTGGCAGCTACAAAGTAAATCTGCTGGCCCAGTTTCCATGAGAAAAGTCTATTGTTACTCTGCTTATATTCAAAACTATGACCCTATAACTTTCCCTTTGACTTACCCTATAACAAGATGTATAATTTAACACCTTCAGGGGGCAATTTATATCAGTACACATGAGAAAGTGTCTA
Organism: Harpagifer antarcticus; assembly: GCA_902827135.1. NCBI lineage: Eukaryota > Metazoa > Chordata > Actinopteri > Perciformes > Harpagiferidae > Harpagifer > Harpagifer antarcticus. The sequence goes on along the minus strand of CADEHL010001253.1, from coordinate 231,804 downwards.
TTTGTGTAAGACTTCTATTTAAAATAATATGAAACTATTGTGCAAATTAAAGGGGACCTATCATGCAAAATGCACTTTTTGATGTCTTCTATACATAACCATGTGTCCCCGGTGTGTCGGGGAACTCACGCAGCGTCAGAAAAGAAAACCCTCTCTTTTCCTCCGTACCCAAATCTCTAAAAACGGGGAACAACGGAGCTGATCCAGATTTGCGTCCAATACGATGTAATATCTGAAATGTGGACCCACGGGCCAATCAGAAACGTTGCTATCAGAAACAATGCCCGACTGTTTTGGACGTAATATGGTCGGTGTTTACATTAGCATCGCTAACACTCAGAGCTAACCTGTACTGGAGAGCATGTGTGTGAAGAAGCAGGAAGTAAAAAGGAACTCACCTTGTGGTATAACCGGCAAGAGAGAAAGCCTTTGAGCTCCAGACTGTTTCAGAGAGAATCCTTGATAATCCATGATATGGCGTTTCATCACGGCAGCATTTAGTTTAGACGGTAGCTGCCGGGTCCCGCATGAGCTCAGACCCCTCCTTTTTTAGTGTCAATTTTTTAAAGCTTTATACCCAAATCAGCACTTTTGAAACAGGAAGTGAAATAGAGGGATATGAGGCATGGCTAGAATGGGTGATCTGTTTGGTATTTTGAGCAAAACACTTCATAGACATGTTTTTTATATATCTGAGACCTATGCTATTGCCTAAAAATAGTAAGATAGGTGACCTTTAAGTTTTCATGCCAGAAGAAACACTGCAGCAGGTCCCGTGGTCTGCTTCACTCTCAGTTGATATATTTTAGGAGTTTACTGGCAGAGCGCCCAGCAAAAATCCCTCCTGTTATATTGGTTTGGGGGGGGGGGGGGGGGGGGGTAATTATGATTTATGCCGGGAACAGGTCGCCTGCAGTGATGGCAGCATATTACAGATGATACTTTAAACATCCTGGAAATGATGGTGGTTTCAAATTCCAAAATCAATCAAAGTAATTTATTTGCCACGGTGGAAATTGGGTTTCGGAACAGTTGCTCCACCTTCAGAAATTGATCAAAGATAAAGTTACAGTATCATACTACAATATATAACAAAGAAACCACTCAGTAAAAGTAAGAACAATAAAATATTTACACAAATAGAAGGCCGACATTGCTTTGTAATAGATATGGATGAAGTGTCTGAAATATTATTTTGAGTCCTTTTTTCTAACCTGATGTCTCTCCCTCTGCAGGGTCTCTGGGTGTTTATGATCAACATCGCCTTCAGTGCTTTGGCGATCCTCCACCTGACCTACCTGGGCTCCGTGTTCAACTCCAGCATCGACTACATGGATGAGGAGGTGTGTGTGTGTGTGTGTGTGTGTGTGTGTGTGTGTGTGTGTGTGTGTGTGTGTGTGTGTGTGTGTGTGTGGGTGTGTGTGTGTGTGTGTGTGTGTGTGTGTGTGTGTGTGTGTGTGTGTGTGTGTGTGTGTGTGTGTGTGTGTGTGTGTGTGTGTGTGTGTGTGTGTGTGTGTGTGTGTGTGTGTGTGTGTGTGTGTGTGTGTGTGTGTGTGTGTGTGTGTGTGTGTGTGTGTGTGTGTGGTGTGTGTGTGTGTGTGTGTGTGTGTGTGTGTGTGTGTGTGTGTGTGTGTGTGTGTGTGTGTGTGTGTGTGTGTGTGTGTGTGGTGTGTGTGTGTGTGTGTGTGTTGTGTGTGTGTGTGTGTGTGTGTGTGTGTGTGTGTGTGTGTGTGTGTGTGTGTGTGTGTGTGTGTGTGTGTGTGTGTGTGTGTGTGTGTGTGTGTGTGTGTGTGTGTGTGTGTGTGTGTGTGTGTGTGTGTGTGTGTGTGTGTGTGTGTGTGTGTCCTAGCATTACTATACTTGTGGGGACCTACATCTGTTTACACAGTCACGTGTGGGGACTCACCTCCCTTATGGGGACATAATGGAGGTCCCCATAAGGGGAATCATTGATTTTAGGGTGAAGACTTGGTTAGGGTTAGGGTTAGGCGTGTGTTGATTATGGTTAAGTTTATGATAAGTCTCCAGGAAATGCATGTAAGTCAATGTAATGTCCCCTGAAGTGATGTATACATGGTGTGTGTGTGTGTGTGTGTGTGTGTGTGTGTGTGTGTGTGTGTGTGTGTGTGTGTGTGTGTGACTGTATTTATACACACTGTACTCACTGTACAGCACACCATGTGACATATGGATATGTGAGGCGCTATATGGGGAATTGAGCACAGCTGCTGTATTTATAGTTTATAGTGTACTGACATAGAGTTGGATACTTTAAAGTTAATAACCAGGGGTTGGGGGTCTTAAGCTGTGTTTAATTCTTAAGAAACGCCTGAATCAATCTTTCAAAAGTCCTAAAATTGCTAAGACATTATGTTAAAGTAAACAGAACCACGAGTAACGATGAGTCATTTGAATTTTTCTTTGTAAAATTGGCGACACAAAAAAACATCTTAACGAAAACAAGATATATTCTCTTTAATTTTAATTTATTTTTGTATTCATTATTGATAAGGAATAAAAAAAGATGTATTTTATAGAGATATATTCCCACATATGGGCGTGAATGTAACACATATAGACATAATATAACATGTCGTATAGTTCATTTAGTGTATAGGCGATTTTACACCCATGCCCCATTGAGCTCACATAGCATGTGCTTCCCCCCACAGGACGATATCACCCATCATACCATCCAGAAGTGGTCGGAGCTGAGCTGGATGAGCCACTGGGCCACATTCGGATCCTGGATATTATACCGACTCATCCTCTGATGAAGGCACACGGAGCGAGTGAAGCAATAAGGAGAGACGAAAGGCTCCACGTCTGCACTGTGACTTTGTTCTGCAGCAGACAGAAGAGAACAGAGAACCAGCACGCAGTGTTCAGGTTGCATGCTGGGTAGTCTGTTGTTCTAACCTGCTGGGGACTGGATCTATATTAGTGTTCTTTGACTCCCTGCGCTCCACGCCATACCCTGAAATCCTCAACCTGACCATTAGAAGCTGTCCCTAAAGAGAGGGCCCTGAAGGCAGCATCTCCCTGGTTCCCTCCACAAAAAACAATGCGGTTTTTCCATTGGATTATTGTAGAAAATAATCTCTGTGTAAAACACAAGTTCATGATATTTACACATTTTGTTCAGCAGGATAATCTTCACATATTAACACTACTTAATGATTTCTGAAGTTAAAATCTAACGTTGGGCTATAAAGGAACTACAGCACGGTCACAGGACTTCACGTCACCACCGCTAAGCTAAAGGTGGCTAATGTTGGGCTATAAAGGAACTACAGCATGGTCACATGACTTCACGTCACCACCGCTAAGCTAAAGGTGGCTAATGTTGTGCTATAAAGGAACTACAGCACGGTCACATGACTTCAAATCACCACCGCTAAGCTAAAGGAGGCTAATGTTGGGCTATAAAGGAACTACAGCACGGTCACATGACTTCAAATCACCACCGCTAAGCTAAAGGTGGCTAATGTTGGGCTATAAAGGAACTACAGCACGGTCACATGACTTCAAATCACCACCGCTAAGCTAAAGGTGGCTAATGTTGGCCGTGTCTTTTAGACACTTGTTAGCAACCGCCGTTTTTAAATTCACCTGTGGGGTATTTACTGACGTTTAAATATCTTCAGCTTGTGTTAGCCACAGACCTTATTTTAGACTTCTAACCACAAATACATTAAAAAAGTCGTTGACTTCGAGAAGAGGAATCAGGAACAGGAAGAGCTAACAAGCAGACTCCTTTTCTGTTATTTCATCCATGCTGCACAAATAGAAATCTCTATTCCAACCCCGGCAAATATCCTAACAAACTGTTAGTTTGTCCACTCTTTTCTCCACGTTGCATCGTTTTTATCTCTGCTTGTGGAGCCTCATGTATTGACGGCAGGTACCGATGTCTCACTGTGAGTCTGGATCGATCCTCTGCAGCTCATTATCTGCTGCACACTCTCACCTCATGTTTTTTTTCTAAAAATTGTACATTTTAAGGTCTTCAGGATGCGGCTGGCGATGTTCTGTGGCTTTCTTGATTCTAACAATTCCCTTGAATATGCGAACACTATATTAATCCTTCTTTCAATACTTACTGTACTCTCAATACCCAATGCAAAATATAGGCATTCAATTAATGAATCTAAATTGAAATCGAAGATAAAATCAGTCTTTTAAAAGTCTTAACAATTACCAAAAAAAATAAAGAGAAGAGAAGCTGCATTGTAAAAATAAAAAATCAATATTGATAACAAATAATTAACCAAATTCCTCTTGCATTAACGATTTAAAGTAGAGACACTACATGCTGATATACACCTGAACATCAGCAGGAGAGGACTCTTTAAAGTAGAGACACTACATACTGATATACACCTGAACATCAGCAGGAGAGGACTCTTTAAAGTAGAGACACTACATACTGATATACACCTGAACATCAGCAGGAGAGGACTCTTTAAAGTACAGACACTACATACTGATATACATCTGAACATCAGCAGGAGAGGACTCTTTAAAGTAGAGACACTACATACTGATATACACCTGAACATCAGCAGGAGAGGACTCTTTAAAGTAGAGACACTACATACTGATATACACCTGAACATCAGCAGGAGAGGACTCTTTAAAGTAGAGACACTACATACTGATATACACCTGAACATCAGCAGGAGAGGACTCTTTAAAGTAGAGACACTACATACTGATATACAGCTGAACATCAGCAGGATAGGACTCTTTAAAGTAGAGACACTACATACTGATATACATCTGAACATCAGCAGGAGAGGACTCTTTAAAGTAGAGACACTACATACTGATATACACCTGAACATCAGCAGGAGAGGACTCTTTAAAGTAGAGACACTACATACGGATATACACCTGAACATCAGCAGGAGAGGACTCTTTAAAGTAGAGACACTACATACTGATATACACCTGAACATCAGCAGGAGAGGACTCTTTAAAGTAGAGACACTACATACTGATATACACCTGAACATCAGCAGGAGAGGACTCTTTAAAGTAGAGACACTACATACTGATATACACCTGAACATCAGCAGGAGAGGACTCTTTAAAGTAGAGACACTACATACTGATATACACCTGAACATCAGCAGGAGAGGACTCTTTAAAGTAGAGACACTACATACTGATATACACCTGAACATCAGCAGGAGAGGACTCTTTAAAGTAGAGACACTACATACTGATATACACCTGAACATCACTTGTAAACACTTGTTTACAAAACAACAATTTGGGTGTTTTCATGGGATTTGTTGGGTTTAAGAAAAAACAGAACATCACCAGATTTAACTGTTGACAGATTTTTCTCTTGAGCATGTGTAAGACATTAAAGCGTTCCCTTTTTTATAAAACGAGCACAGGTTGCGGTTACGAGGCAGCAACGATTTCCCCTTTTTGAGAATTTTAGCTAAAGATAACGAATCAGTAATAAATTAACTTAATTTTGTGGTGGAGTTTCTTAACTGTGTCTGATTTTGTTTCTGTGTTATTTGATAATTTCCTTTAAATGTCGTTATTTGTTTAGAGAAGATCTTATTGGTGTATTAGAGAAGTCGGTTTAGATTCAGGGTATTTCTCTCGTGTTACTGTATGGGCTCTTCCAATTTCATTTTGAAATCATACAGTACACTACATCAAATATTTATCTCAAATACAGATTTTATTAACACTGCTGCTTTTAATGTGATTGATGATGAAGAACTTTAAATGAGCGTCTGTATCAGAGTTCACTTTCTTAAATCTGAGATCTTGTGTTTTAGATTAGAGATAATGTTTCTCTGCAGACGTCGTACCACTCTATCAGACATGACAGTATTTTAAAATGATATAAATATAACTCTGATATCTACTCTGATCCAACTCTTCTCCCTGTAAATGTGAAAGGCACTGATGCATCTGTGATATTTTTATTAAAGTTTTACATCAAACCTGTGATCGATTCTGTTTAACCCTCCTGTTGTCTTCGGGTCAAATCTGACCGATTTACTACTTTCATCAATCATAACTTGTTAGTTTTACATTCGATTGCATTAATCTATCTATCAATCAATCAATGTTTATTTATATAGCCCAATATCACAAATGTTACATTTGTCTCAGTGGACTTCACAGTTTGTACAGAATATCAGTATGACAATACGACACCCTCTGTCCTTAGACCCTCTGTCCTTAGACCCTCACATCATACAAGGAAACACTTCCAGAGAAAACCCACAGTTTAAAGGGAACATGGGAGAAACCTCAGCAGGCTTCATGGTATCCTTCACAGGAGACATTTGAACATATCAAATGGCTGATCACCACTTTCATTGAGTTTTAGATGATTTAGTCAACTTTGTAACGCCATGGTGTTCCCGCTCAAACATGACCGCCATAAAGAAAAGGAATTAGTAACCATCCTGATATCTCACACACACACACACACACACACACACACACACACACACACACACACACACACACACACACACACACACACACACACACACACACACACACACACACACACATACCATGTATACATCACTTCAGGGGACATTACATTGACTTACATGCATTTCCTGGAGACTTATCCTAACCTTAACCATAACCAACACATGCCTAACCCTTACCCTAACCCTAACCCTAATCCTAAACCTAACCAAGTCTTCACCCTAAAATCAATGCTTCCCCTTATGGGGACCTCCAATTTGTCCCCATAAGGGAGGCGGGTCCCCACACGTGACTGTGTAAACAGATTTAGGTCCCCACAAGTATAGTAATGCTAGGCCACACACACACACACACACACACACACACACACACACACACACACAGAACAATTTGACACATTTCCCGCTCTTATGTGCCCATCCCCCCACATGGATCACACCTGGCACACGCAGTACATGTTCAGTGTCTGTTCTTTGTATATGTACTGCAGTTGTTCATGTGTACCAGTAGTCTGATACAATATGTACAGTTTGAAAGGGTGTTAAATGAAATGTGGTGGTGATTAATGGTTGTTGTGTTAATGTAATAGCAGTTAAAACAGGACCGGTCAAATTTGACCGCGAACACCAAAGTAAAGGGGGGGGGGGGGGGGGGGTAACACAATAGGAGGGTTAATTGAACATGGAAAAAGGGTCTGAAATTCAGTACCAGCGCTAATACGCCGGTGTTGCACAATCAAGACACTTCACCCCAAAGTGCTCCTGTGGGGATTGCCCACAGGACTGAGTCTGTGAGTCGCTTTGGATAAAAGCGTCTAACATGTGATGTAATGCTCTCTGTCATTTTGTAGGAACAACAGTTTTAAATATTATGTTATTAAAAGTATTATATTGATTTAGAATCTCATATTTTTAAGATATTTATTTTCTATGAATAAAAACACTTTGCAGTTGCTCTCCATCAGTAGCAATTATTTGGTAGAAAATATATTTTTAATTGTAAATTGATCCAGAAATGGTATTCTTTTATATGTTGTACCCCCACCCTTAGTGATAACACACAGATACACATGGAGTGTTGTAAGAAATAGGTTTTATTTGAAGTATTATTTACAACATAATGTATGGACTGTTAGACAGTCGATGGTGAGGGGGGTCAGGGGAGGATTGTTCGGGGGTGACAACATATTTATGCCGATCAGAAGTCCTGTTTCACCTGAAGTCAGATCCTGAGCATCCCATAAACCAGGGAGGGAGGGGGGGAGAACAGATGGATCAGGTTCACTTTCTTTCTCTGTGAGAGCCCGGTCTGCCGGCTGAGGGGGGAGGAGGTGAGGAAGAAGTGCTAAAGGGGTCAGGAGGTGAGGAGGTGAGGAGGTGAGGAGGGTATCAGCCCTGTTTCCCCCGGGCACCACCATGTTTACGGCGGCAGGAACCCAGCAGAGTCTCCAGCGCCATCTTCACGAACGCCTGGAAGTTATTGCTTCTCTCCCTTCGGCTGTCCTGCTAGGGGATGAAACACACACAGATACCTTCAATGGGCACGAACACACACACACACACACACACAGATACCTTCAATGGGCACGAACACACACACACAGATACCTTCACTGGGCACGAACACACACACACACACACACACACACACACACACACACACACACACACACAGATACCTTCAATGGGCACGAACACACACACACAGATACCTTCACTGGGCACAAACACACACACACACACACACAGATACCTTCACTGGGCACGAACACACACACAGATACCTTCACTGGGCACGAACACACACACACACACACACACACACACACACACACACAGATACCTTCAATGGGCACGAACACACACACACAGATACCTTCACTGGGCACGAACACACACACAGATACCTTCACTGTGCATGAACACACACACACACACACACAGATACCTTCAATGGGCACGAACACACACACACACACACACAGATACCGTCACTGGGCACGAACACATACACACACACACAGATACCGTCACTGGGCACGAACACACACACATACACACACAGATACCTTCACTGGGCACGAACACACACACACACACACACACAGATACCGTCACTGGGCACGAACACACACACATACACACACAGATACCTTCACTGGGCACGAACACACACACACACACACACACAGATACCGTCACTGGGCACGAACACATACACACACACACAGATACCGTCACTGGGCACGAACACACACACATACACACACAGATACCTTCACTGGGCACGAACACACACACACAGATACCGTCACTGGGCACGAACACACACACACACACACACAGATACCGTCACTGGGCACGAACACACACACATACACACACAGATACCTTCACTGGGCACGAACACACACACCCACAGATACTTTCAATGGGCACAAACACACACACACAGATACCTTCACTGTGCACGAACACACACACACACACACACACACAGATACCTTCACTGGGCACGAACACACACACACAGATACCTTCACTGGGCACGAACACACACACACACACACACACACACAGATACCTTCACTGGGCATGAACACACACACACACACACACACACACACAGAGATACCTTCACTGGGCATGAACACACACACACACACACACACACACACACACACAGATACCTTCACTGGGCACGAACACACACACGCACACACACACACACACACACACACAGAGATACCTTCACTGGGCATGAACACACACACACACACACACAGATACCTTCACTGGGCACGAACACACACACACACACACACAGCTACCTTCACTGGGCACGAACACACACACGCACACACACACACAGATACCTTCACTGGGCACGCGCACACACACACACACACACACACACACACACACACACACACACACACACACACACACACAGATACCTTCACTGGGGACGACCACGCAGCTCACACACACACACCACTGACTATTCACACTTCAATAATGTTCCTAGTTCACTACTCTTCATACTTGTATGACGTGTTCATACTGCCAAGTGTTTTAATCCATGACATCATTCCTTAATTGCTTTATATTTTGAATGAATAATATCATCCTTCAAAGTCACTCTAAGCAGATGTTGTCCCTTCATATAAATGCTTACCTCCTTGCTTCTTAGTGTCGTCTCCTTTCTGATCAACTTTCTTCGGCTGCTCTTTAGGACTCTGAGGTTGCTGTGAAATGAAAGCAAATATAAATACAGGGAAGCCACGAAAGTGTACAAGATATTTAGTAAACAATGTGTATTTTAGACGTGTATACTCGTGGTTTTCCTACCTTGGTAGCTGACTTCTTGTCCTGCTTATTACCTAAAAATAACAGAAGAAATTGGTGGTCAAACATTTGGAAATGAGGTCATTTTAACATTTGTCAAGTGAATATGCCTTACAACTCCTCTGGCATCCAGAAGATAAATAAAACAGAAACATAAAGTGTATTTTCCCCACATTACCTTTTGTTCCAGGCATGTTGGCTGATCTCTAGTCAGTGATTACTGAGAAATGTGTTTAAAGTGCCGCTCGACCCGCGCATTTATGGCCCTCGCCTCTGAATGGCTCCGTCACTGGGGCCCCTTCGAGAAAGGGAACCACGAACAAGCAAAGAGCCCCGTCAGCTGAGTAACCCCCCCCCCCCCCCCCCCCCCTAAAAAAAATCCCCCAACCCCCACTGCCCTGCAGGTCTTTGCTGATCCGGGCGGAAAAAAGACTCCCAGCTGACCTTGTCATAAAGCCATTGTGAACTCACTGGAACTGTGTGTGCACCTTTTGTCCCGACAAGAAAGCCTCGTTAACGTGAGAGTGTGTGTGTTACCAATATTTTAAAAATAAGGTCGGCTACGTCAGGGATGACTATTTCTTTAAAGTGTTTATCACTTGTCACTCGGTTAGGATGTTGTCCTCCCAAAACCAAATAAGAAGGTGTAGTTGTTACATTTGATTAATATGATTAAAGTGAACTAGTCTTCAGTGTTGTCAGCAGTAAGTGGATAAAGCCAGGGCGTCATTAAGTGAGGCTTAATGTGCTAGCCTTGCGTTTTCCATTGTGTGGACTTTTAAGAGGAGGAGGTATATTTGTATCAATGTACTTTAATTTAGATTGAGGTATGTGCACTTGTGCTTTGTACTTCTACTCAACAAAATGGTGCCAAATATAATATTTTGACAATGTATTAATCCCCCCAAAAATGAAACAAGATTAAACTAATTGAAAAATATAATGATGTACAAATAATAACACAGCTTTATTTATATATACAGTGACATGATCCATGATAAGGGATATCCAACATTCTAACTCAGACACTTTTAAGCATTATACTTGAACAATACATTATTATTATTATTATTTATTGATTTCATGTATTATTCTTTTTCTTTGTTGTTTTGTTAAGTTAAGTTATTATTCGACCACTACTTGTATCTTATTTGAGGACGGTCAACGTTATAGCCAGAATTAATTGATCAGTTTAGTTATTTATTGTCAGACTCAAATTAACGATTTAAAAAGAAACATACAAAAAAAGACAAAGATAATAACAAATATGTTGCATTTCCTTAACTAATCAAATAGCAGTAGTTTCATCACATTGTCTAAAAGAACAAAGAAATGATAAAGAAATCTGAAGCTGTGAATCATCAGATTTTGCTCCTCATTAGTGGGCGGGGCTTAGCGGGTCACGTGACCTGACTGTTGAAGCAGCGATGGAGAGAAGCTAAGGAAGGTGAGCCGTTTCCACCCTTATTTCTCCGTGTTTTTGCCCTTAATTATGACTAGACAATGCCTTATTCTCTGTATAAACTCCCTTAATGATAGACTATCTATGTCAATTGGAGGATTTGTGGGAGAATGACATTTAAGCGAGGGAAACGTATTTGATGTTGTGGCTAACTGCTAGCTAACGTTAGCTGTCAGAGACTACTTCCTGTCTGAATGCTGAACCAAATACACACACATTTTAGCTCTTTTCGACTGTTTTACTGCACTTTAACTATCATTTCCTGGTGTTAAAACTCGTCAAATTATCTAATGGTGCCATTTTATTCTAGAGCATCACCTGATTCAATGCTTTTTATGGGTGGGGGTGATGTTATTGGTCTTCAATCATCAATAAACATGTATATCAAAAGGTTATTCTCACTAAGAGAAGAGATGATTTATGCCATGTTTAGCTATTTGCTGATTGTGTTGCATTTGTTTATAGAATATAGTTGAGAACGTTTGCCACAATGAAGTATACTTGCAATTATGGGAGTAATAAAGGTTTGGAATAAGGGAGACGTGTTCTTTGAAACCCTCCCTTTCTCATTGTCCTGTTTTACAATTGTCATGAACTTTATACTTTAACAGAGGGATTTATAATAACATGAGGTGTTCACCGACCTAGTGAGGGACAACCCTGCAGGTTTAATAACAGGAGGTGTTCACCGACCTAGTGAGGGACAACCCTGCAGGTTTAATAACAGGAGGTGTTCACCGACCTAGTGAGGGACAACCCGGCAGGTTTAATAACAGGAGGTGTTCACCGACCTAGTGAGGGACAACCCGGCAGGTTTAATAACAGGAGGTGTTCACCGACCTAGTGAGGGACAACCCGGCAGGTTTAATAACAGGAGGTGTTCACCGACCTAGTGAGGGACAACCCGGCAGGTTTAATAACAGGAGGTGTACACCGACCTAGTGAGGGACAACCCGGCAGGTTTAATAACAGGAGGTGTACACCGACCTAGTGAGGGACAACCTGCAGGTTTAATAACAGGAGGTGTACCACCGACCTAGTGAGGGGACAACCCGGCAGGTTTAATAACAGGAGGTGTTCACCGACCTAGTGAGGGACAACCCGGCAGGTTTAATAACAGGAGGTGTTCACCGACCTAGTGAGGGACAACCCGGCAGGTTTAATAACAGGAGGTGTACACCGACCTAGTGAGGGACAACCCTGCAGGTTTAATAACAGGAGGTGTACACCGACCTAGTGAGGGACAACCCTGCAGGTTTAATAACAGGAGGTGTTCACCGACCTAGTGAGGGACAACCCGGCAGGTTTAATAACAGGAGGTGTTCACCGACCTAGTGAGGACAAACCCGGCAGGTTTAATAACAGGAGGTGTTCACCGACCTAGTGAGGGACAACCCGGCAGGTTTTAATAACATGAGGTGTACCCGACCTAGTGAGGGACAAACCCTGCAGGTTTAATAACAGGAAGGTGTTCACCGACCTAGTGAGGGACAACCCCGCAGGTTTAATAACAGGAGGTGTTACACCGACCTAGTGAGGGACAACCCTGCAGGTTTAATAACAGGAGGTGACACCGACCTAGTGAGGGCACAACCCGGCAGGTTTAATAACAGGAGGTGTTCACCGACCTAGTGAGGGACAACCCGGCAGGTTTAATACAGGAGGTGTACACCGACCTAGTGAGGGACAACCCGGCAGGTTTAATAACAGGAGGTGTTCACCGACCTAGTGAGGGACAACCCGGCAGGTTTAATAACAGGAGGTGTTCACCGACCTAGTGAGGGACAACCCGGCAGGTTTAATAACAGGAGGTGTTCACCGACCTAGTGAGGGACAACCCGGCAGGTTTAATAACAGACACACAAGGAATTACAATAGTTTGGTCTGAAACAGTGACACACAGTAGATCTAGAGTTTATTCACAACATTTCTAAACTACATATTCATTTAAATTGTCCTGTCATTTAGGTAAATGTTCTTTACAAATTCTCTGTCTTGTATATCTTAGGCATGTACTGTCGTTTTAATGTCTATTTGCCCGTTTTGAATGCGCGTTATTTTTGTAATGCAATTTAAACTGCATATCTTTTATGAAAAGTGCAAAGACAGGGGGTCCGCGGGGTCTTAAAAAGTATTAAAAGTTCATAAATCAATTTAGTGAAAATGAAGGCTATTAAACGGCATTTTCCAAGGTATTACATTTTGTAGCTTGTTTTCAATAAGTATATAAATGGTCCAAAGAGGTTGTGTTCTACAGTCTGCCTGAATGTAATCATGGCGTAGGTGTGTAGTGTGATTCTGTGTAGTTTATTGATGGCATCCCGTTGGGTTTGACGTCATCTGAACAGGACATCGCACGCTCACTGCTTGATAGCGCGAAGGTCCGTTTACGCCGGTTGTTAAGCAACATCGTTATGGGGAAATGCAAGTCTGCGTCCAAATGGTTGGAAGATAAGAAGGAAGGACAATCAATACTATAGTCAATGTGAGGTAAAGTGTGTCGCCAAGGTAACCGGTTAAAACTCCAAGTGGTGATGAGGTCTTAAAATGTATGGAAAGGGTCCCAAGATCAAAATATACTTAAAGTTCCAAAAATACGTAAATTCCAAAAATACTTAAAGACCCAAAAATACTTAAAGTTCCAAAAATACCGCAAAATGGTTGGAAGATAAGGAGGAAGGACAGTCTATATAGTAACTATGAGGTAAAGTGTGTCGCCAAGGTAACTGGTTAAAACTCGAAGTGTCGATGAGGTCTTCAAATGTGTGGAAAGGGTCTTAGAAAAGGTCTTAAAAGGTACTACATTTGACTTCAGGATTCCTGCATAAAGAATAAAGTTTATTGTTATTGTAATTATTAGTGCGTTTAGGTATAACACTGCAACATCTAAAACTGCAGAGCTGTTCAACTCTTAATTTACACATACACAGTTTTTAATGTTTATATTGTGTGAAATCAAATAAATAACCTGGACCTGCGGCTGTTTTTTTTGTATATAATTCATTTAGGTTTATTGTACACATTTAGTTCTTTAAATTATGTTAAGAAAAGGAAGCAGTCAATAACATGTTATTTCACCGGGATGATAAGACAGAACAGATGCATTTTTAAACCATAGATATTCAGAAAATGAACCATATAAAAAACAACACTTTTTTTATATATCTTTTATTGTGTTTCTGTAAATTCCTTGCATGTGAAATTATACCCGAATTCAGATTCTGAATAAAGTAGCTATTCGTTTAACTTAAAGGGGACCTATCATGCAAAATGCACTTTGTGATGTCTTCTCTACATCAACATGTGTCCCCGGTGTGTCGGGGAACTCACGCAGCGTCAGAAAATAAAACCCTCTCTCTTTTCCTCCGTACCCAAATCTCTAAAAACGGGGAACTACGGAGCTGATCCAGATTTGCGTCCGATATGACGTCATATCTGAAATGTGGACCGACGGCCCAATCAGAAACGTTGCTATCAGAAACAATGCCCGACTGTTTTGGACGTAATATGGTCGATGTTTACATTAGCATCGCTAACACTCAGAGCTAACCTGTACTGGAGAGCATGTGTGTGAAGAAGCAGGAAGTAAAAAGGAACTCACCTTGTGGTATAACCGGCAAGAGAGAAAGCCTTTGAGCTCCAGACTGTTTCAGATCCTTGATAATCCATGATATGGCGTTTCATCACGGCAGCATTTAGTTTAGACGGTAGCTGCCGGGTCCCGCATGAACTCAGACCCCTCCCTTTTTATTTTTTATCAATTTCTTTATTTTTAAAGCTTTATACCCAAATCAGCACTTTTGAAACAGGAAGTGAAACAGAGGGGTATGAGGCATGAATGGGTGATCCGTTTGGTATTTTGAGCAAAACACTTCATAGACATGTTTTTTATATATTTTCATATATCTGAGACCTGTGCTATCGCCTAAAAATAGCATGATAGGTGACCTTTAATCAGTGCATCCAATTCTGATTAAAGTTGCTATAAAATCTAAGTATTGATTGTTTTGTGACAGGGATCTGCGCTGGCAGTGGACTCCTCTCTTCACAGATTGCTTGTGGAATGGCAGCAGTTTGGCAGCAGGTGTTGGCAGTGGACGCAAGGTGAGACTCCATCATGCTTTCAATACTCCACACTGATGAAGAGAGACAATCAGACGTGTAATTGCTTATGGATCACTCGTGAGATCAGATAAGAAGTACTTTATTGATTCCAATTTGGGAAATGTTTGTGTTGCAGCAGCATAAAAATACGTGGCATTGTACAATACAAATTAAAAGACTAGAAATAAACAAGAAAATATCAAAAGTCAACTTTATTGTCAATCTTTCAGTTTGTTTGTACAGACAGAGAGATCGAAATACCGTTTCCCACAGTCCAGAATACAAAAATATAAATATATATAAAAATATGTATAAAATATCCGTGCGTGTGTCTTCCTTCCCTCTCTGCAGGTACAATGCTTACCGCACGCCTACGTTCCCCCAGTTCCGAACTCAGTACATCCGGCGCCGCAGCCAGCTGCTCAGGGAGAACGCCAAGTGTGGCTTTGAGCCGGGTCTGCGCAGGCAGTACCTGAGGCTGCGCAGTCAGCTGTTGGCCCTGCGCTACGGGCCGCTGTCCGAGCAGAGCAGCTTCAGGGCCAGCAGTGTGCGCAGCTCCCGCACCACACTGGACCGCATGGAGGTCAGACCCAGAGAAACAGACAGGCAGAGGAGGCACAATAGCAGGAGAGAGGGGGGGTAGTCTGTAGTCATTTGGAAAAGGAGATATTTAAAGTATCTGAAAATATAGGACTCAACATATGAGAGCCATCTGGAAGGCCAGTATGGAGCGGGTTTCCTGCCAAAACGTAATAAGTGCGCTACGATTCACTAACACACACAGTGTGGGTTGCAAATACTGAACAATTTCCAAATCAAGGAATCAAGGAAGTACTCAGTAACTCTTCCAAACACCATTGCCCTAACTTTCCTTTAATGTATTACATTCTACTCAACCTAATCTCTAGTCTACTTGTTTTTTAAATCATGGTCTCATCTAGAGTATAATAGACAATAAGGTGCCTAAGGGAGTTTAGAACATTTTGAAGCACTTTAAGTAAAGACATATTGTGCCGCAAGTCAACATGTGAATCTGTATTTAGTTGCAAACCAAGGTGTGTTTGTTAGTGATTCGTAGGGTGTTTGTAAAACATGTTTTGTTTTTGCAGGGACTGAGCTTACCTTTTAGTTTCCATGAATCAGCAGCAGCAACACTTCTGTTGCCGTTCACTTGAATCTGAGCAGCTCAGTTGAAATGGCTGGATTTGCCTTCTATTTAAAACCATCTAGTTAAAAACGCATGATATTTAATGCACATTTTCAGAATGATTGTGTTGTTGTTGGTGTTTACTTGCACTGACTCCTACGAGGTTCTCCCTCCTCCTCCTGCAGGACTTTGAGGAGGACCCCCGCTCTCAAGGAGCCCGAGGCCACCGTCGGTCCGTCAGCAGAGGATCCTACCAGATACAGGCCCAGATGAACAGAGTGGTGTACGACGAGAGGTAAACGCAGAGTTCCTCCACCTTCCACCTTTCAGCTGCTGGCTCCTCTAGTTTGTTGTGATCACATTTTTATTGATTAATACACAACATGTACAACCAAAAGCACAACCTTTCTTCTTTCTTTGAGATACAATTACTAGAAGTAGATAAGAAAAAGAAAAATTAGACGACAGCAAGTACTTCCAAAATATATAAAAATGCAGAATACATATGTAAGCTATAAATAATAACAATAATACAGACAAACAGAAATAAACCAAACCCAACCCTCCCTCCCAGACATATACAGTACACACACACACACACACACACACACACACACACACACACACACACACACACACACGCCCTTTAGCATTTACTGTCAGAACCAGAACCCCTCTATCCGTCGCACAGAGGGGAAATGTACATTTGTTACACAGAAAAAGAGCCAAAGACTCCTTAATGTTACCGAAGCATGCAAAGAAAAAACTATTAAAGATACAAAAATTACACAATTTACAAAATACACAACAGTTCTGAGAGGTTTAGCAGCCAGGTCTATATTGCACAGTTATTAACGGCATATATATATATATTGCAAATAATTTATATTTAACAACAAGGGCTGTTATAGCATAGTCTGTTGTGTTGTTGTGTGTGTGTGTGTGTGTGGGGGAGGGGGTCTAGCAGGGGCTGTGGTGGTTATATGGTCTTCATTTGGTTTGTCCTTTGAGCCGTTGTGTTTATTTGGATTTGCTGGCTGTAATTATGGTTTGGCTGGCTGCACTTAGTCATCATTAAAATCTCTTTTTAAGCTGAGCCACGTCTCGAGTACTAACCCTTAGTAACACAAACACTTGTGAAGTGAATTTCTAAGGAAGTTAAGTCGTCAGATTTAAGTATCTACTGTCGTGAGCCAAGCTTTTCCCAATCAATTCAAATTCTCTAATCAAGATTGTCAGCTAGATTTTATTCGATTCTTTTAATAAATGGTGTTTATTTAAGATAAGATAAGATAAGAGGTACTTTAATGATCCTAAATTGGGACATTTTTGCATTGCAGCAGCATAAAAAACAACAAAACAAAACAAGGCATTGCACATAAGTAGAAATAAACAATACCTGAATTTAAACATCTCAAAAAAACAATACTAGAATTAAAACATAAAAAAAAACACTAGAATTTAAACATCTCAATTTCACTTCATTTTATTCCCTGCAGGCCTCCGGGCAGCCTGGTGCCGACCTCGGTGGCGGAGGCCAGCCGGGCGATGGCCGGAGACACGACTCTGAGTGAAAACTACGCCTTCGCTGGCATGCACCACATCTTCGACCAACATGTAGACTCTGCTGGTAAGTTGAACTTTATCTTCGTACATTAAAGCTGAGGTTTTATTTAGCAAAAGATAATGGTTTCATTCCCCGTCAGAAACAGCTGTCAAACAGCAAGGAAAACCGGTGACAATGATCTACTAAGTAATCCTTTCTGTTACTCCAAACTGCATTTACTGTACCTCATACAACCCCACATTATAACGTCTCTTTGAAGTAGTCAATGTACTTCTATCTTGGGTCACCTTTAGAAGTGCTCTATGGACTGCAACGACACTCGCTATATATCTGTATAAATGTGACAAATCACTTTTACAACAATGACCTCATACATCCCTCCTTAAAACCCAAACCACGCATTTCATTTCCTCCTTTCTTTCCCTCTTCCAATACAAAACAAATCAAAGGAGCTTTATTGACATCAACAGCAAAGCATCGCCAAAGCGTACTGCACGAGGCGTACTGCACAAAGCGTACTGCACGAGGCGTACTGCACAAAGCGTACTGCACGAGGCGTACTGCACAAAGCGTACTGCACGAGGCGTACTGCACAAAGCGTACTGCACGAGGCGTACTGCACAAAGCGTACTGCACGAGGCGTTACAACAAAATGTCAATAAGATAAGAAGGACTTTATTGATCCCAATTTGGGACATTTTTGTGTTGCAAAAAATGTAAAGACTAGAAGTAAACAACCCAAAATGTAAACATTTTAATAGAAATAAGCATTAAAAAAAAGAAAGTAGAAAATATACATGTTGCAAGTTATTATATATACGTATATATATATCCGGCACAACAGCAAACACCAAAACATACATGCCAACAACAACGTACAAATTAAAGGTCAAAGAAAGTGTGTGTGTGTGTGTGTGTGTGTGTGTGTGTGTGTGTGGCCTAGCATTACTATACTTGTGGGGACCTAAATCTGTTTATATAGTCACATGTGGGGACTCCCCTCCCTTATGGGGACAAAATGGAGGTCCCCATAAGGGGGATCATTCATTTTAGGGTGAAGACTTGGTTAGAGTTAGGGTTAGGATTAGGGTTAGGCATGTGTTGGTTATGGTTAAGGTTAGGATAAGTCTCCAGGAAATGCATGTAAGTCAATGTAATGTCCCCTGAAGTGATGTATACATGGTATGTGTGCAAAAGTCGGAGGAGAATTACCTCATACATCCCTCCCAGGGGGTCCGCGGGGTCTTAAAAAGTATTAAAAGTTGATAAATCAATTTAGTGAAAATTAAGGCTATTAAAAAGTATCAAACGGCATTTTCCAAGGTATTACATTTTGTAGCTTGTATATAAGTATATAAATGTATATAAGTATATAATATATAATATAAGTATATAAATGGTCCAGAGAGGTTGTATTCTACAGTCTGCCTGAATGTAATCATGGCGTAGGTGTGTAGTGTGATTCTGTGTAGTTTATTGATGGCATCCCGTTGGGTTTGACGTCATCTGAACAGGACGTCGCACGCTCACTGCTTGATAGCGCGAAGGTCCGTTTACGCCGGTTGCTAAGCAACATCGTTATGGGGAAATGCAATTTTGCGTCCAAATGGTTGGAAGATAAGGAGGAAGGACAATCAATACTGTATATAGTCAATGTGAGGTAAAGCGTGTCGCCAAGGTAACCGGTTAAAACTCCAAGTGGCGATGAGGTCTTAAAATGTATGGAAAGGGTCTTAAAAGGACTTACATTTGACTTCAGGATTCCTGCGTATACCCTGCCTCCTTAAAACCCAAACTACGCATTTCATTTCCTCCTTTAGAGGGTTAGGGTTTCTTTTTAGATTATCATTTTCCAAAGTGGGGTTCGCTTAGCATGACACACTTGAAGTAACTGAAGGATAAGTTAAACAAGAAAGTAGAAAGAAAGGGAGGTGATAGAAAACTATTTCTGCTAAACAGTGAGCATTGATTGAGAGTCAGAGCTAAACATTTCACACGGCACTGTCCCTTTAATTCATGTATCTTTGTTATTCAAGTTTTATTATCTTTGCTTTTAGAGGAGTGTTTAAATGTCATTTTATAATATGTTCCTTAATGCTCTTAATGTCTTTCATTTTTGTAAAGCACTTTGAATTAGCTTGTGTTGAAATGTGCTGTATAAATAAACTTGCTTTGCCTTTATTTCCACTTAAAAAGCATAGCATCGCCAAAGCGTGCCGCACAATGCGTTACAACAACATGTCAACGATATATGTGGCACAACAGCAAACACCAACAACGTGTGAATTAGTGTGTGTGTGTGTGTGTTTGTGTGTGTATTGTCACTCACTTCTCTTTCTTCTTCCCCCAGTCCCCCGGCTGCAGTTTGCCAACGACGATAAGCACCTGCTGGCCTGCTGCTCTCTGGACGGGACGCTGTCCATCATGACGCTGTCCCCGTCCCCCCCCAGCGTGAAGGTGACCCTGAAAGGTCACGCGGGTCCCGTCACAGACTTCGCCTGGTCCCTGAGCAACGACATCATCGTGTCCACGTCTCTGGACGGGACGCTGCGGATCTGGAACACGGGAGACGGGCGCTGCATCCGAGAGGTCCGAGACCCCGAGTCCAGCGAGCTGCTGTGCTGCACCTTCCAGCCCATGAACAACAACCTGACCGTGGTGAGAGATTCATTACTCTATTATCAATGTGTTTAAGATAAGATGTATTTATTTATATATAAGTTTATCGACTCATAGAAAAATATTTGCGTGCGCTTATGTTTGGGGCGATGTGGGGGGGGGGGGGCCCAAAACAATATTTGCACCGGGGCCAATCACAACTTTGTTACGCCACTGCGTACAGGGGTTTTTCTCACGTCACTTCCGGACAGAATTACGGCCCGTCTTAAATCTGCTGAGGCATATATTGTACCTCAAACCACAAATAAATCCAGAGTGACGGTTTCTTTACTTCCTCTACAGAAAAAAGGACAGTAAAAGAAACGACAATCCGACGGACATCGACCCCATATTTTATACTGTAATTATACTGTTTTTGACGAACAGAACTATTGTTTTCTGGCATCACTTGAACACTTTACGGAGGAAATCTGCATTTTGGTATGAGGGCGTACGCTGAGACCCTGTTACTTGGTTTAAACAAAACCCTGACGTTTAATCAACAGTAATGCATGCAGAGGCTTTTCACGTCACTCCCGACAGCTGAATGCATGCAATATGTACGCAGACATCGATTCAGATTTACAATAGAATGTCACCTTTTTGTTAGCGAAACAAAAGTGCTAAATGTCGAGGATAATGAAGTTGCTTTTCTAATGACGAACACTTAAACTGATGAGCAGGATGTGAACTGAAAGCCGTGCACAGCAGTGTCCGTTTACGGCTCATTAAACGGAACATGAGGGAGATGGATTTTAGTTTTTAACCGACACAGCAAGCAGTAATATTAGAGAGGAAGAAATGTGGGTTCCTGATTTGTTAAGATTTAACAGTTTTATCTGCCTGAACAGAAGATGCCACTTCAATCAGGAGAGACGGTTTTGATGTAAGAGTACATATTTATTGCCAGGAATACGCAAATGAATGTAATGGGGTTTTGGCGAGTAGGCCCCGTTGTGCGAGAGTATCATTCGGGAGGGGAGAACCGATCCGATGAAACCCCCCGGGGTCTAGACTAGGGCTGAACGATTAATCGATTTTAAATTGAAATCGCGATTTGAATTGATGTGATTATCAAATCGCAAAGCCTGCGATTTCTTTTAACATTTTTTTTTTTTTTTTGTGTGTGTCAGTCATCCACACCAATCAGAAGTGCTGTGCTCCACATATACCAGCCATTGTTAATCAATCAGAAGTAGCCCATGATAGAAGGTGATAGACAGATTGATCCAATCACCTGCCAAGTGCTTTTGAAAGTGCCTGCCCTTTCCAAATGGCTTCCAATGGAGCTTTCCTAGATGGTTTCTGAGTCAGGTTAGTAATGCTCCATCACATGTTTCCATCACAGGGTGAATCTGAAACTGAAGCTTTAAAGCAACGCAACGGAAGTTTCATGTAAGTTTAGTTTTTTCACTCGTAGCTCGGGCTGCGGGGGTGCTAGAGACGGGAGCACGTTGATACGACCTTCCTAGCCGGAGTTATGGCCGCATTTTACAATAAACTTCCGTTGGGTCGCTTCAAACCAAATATCGCAAATCGTAATATTTGTCAGAAAAATCGCAATTAGATTTTTTCCCAAAATCGTGCAGCCTTAGTCTAGACCCTGGCGGTGGTGAATGGATGGTTGGGTTCGGTCTGAAGGGGAGGGGCTTAGCTTGACCCTGGCGGTGGTGAATGGATGGTTGGGTTCGGTCTGAAGGGGAGGGGCTTAGCTTGACCCTGGTGGTGGTGAATGGATGGTTGGGTTCGGTCTGAATAGGAGGGGCTTAGCTTGACCCTGGTGGTGGTGAATGGATGGTTGGGTTCGGTCTGAAGGGGAGGGGCTTAGCTTGACCCTGGTGGTGGTGAATGGATGGTTGGGTTCGGTCTGAAGGGGAGGGGCTTAGCTTGACCCTGGTGGTGGTGAATGGATGGTTGGGTTCGGTCTGAAGGGACTCAGAGGGGGGAGGAGGGTTGCGTCGAGTCACCTGAAATGACAGCTGTCAGAGGGGAGAGCAGATTTAAAAGGTTTAGCAGAGCGCTGTGATAGGCTTGTGAGAATAGAGCGAAGTAATTGGTTAAGCTGGGGAGTGACGCCCCCGATCACTTATTGAGAGGAGAGAGAGTAGTGACATGGAAATAGTAAATGAATGAGTGGGGGCGGTCTTCCTGGTTGAACTTGCGCTGAGCTTCATTTGATGCTTCCTGTTGGATTTCAGAGTTAGACATAGGAGAGAACGATGAGACAGATATCTGTATAACTGTGATTAATGCAAACTTCTAAATCATCCAGAAATTCTCCTTTTTTAAATCATTCACAGTTTAATAAAAAATCCATAAACATTATATATGTATTATAAATATATTAAATTGTATACATTATAATATATTTGGTTTGTTACACATTTTTATCCTGTTGTTATTTATCTTAAATGTGTATATATTTTTGTATTCTATTGATGGGAAAATTGACCGCCATTTTAATTTAACACCAACTTGATGATGTCTTTCTCTGTAAGCTTTCTATCAATAGTTTTCCAGCTCAATAATAAACACAGATGATGATTGACAACACATTTTTTCAACGTTTTCTTTATTAAACTCATTTAATATTAATACAGACATTGAATTAGTTGAAAAGCTTAAAAGTTTAGTTTATAAGGAAAATAACCTATCCGTCATTACATTTCAAGGTGTTGTTCAGAGACCTAAAATATTTCCGCATTGTTAATGCACAATAACATTTGAGATATAATACACTAATCTCCAGTGTCCCCCCCACTTTTCAAAATCCCATTTGTGTCCGCCCCACTTTTCAAAATCCCGTTTGTGTCCCCCCCCTCTTTTCAAAATCCCGTTTGTGTCCCCCCCTCTTTTCAAAATCCCGTTTGTATCCCCCCCCTCTTTTCAAAATCCTGTTTGTGTCCCCCCCCCCCCCCGCTTTTCAAAATCCCGTTTGTGTCCCCCCCCCGCTTTTCAAAATCCTGTTTGTGTCCCCCCCCGCTTTTCAAAATCCTGTTTGTGTCCCCCCCACTTTTTTCAAAATCCCGTTTGTGTCCCCCCCCCGCTTTTCAAAATCCTGTTTGTGTCCCCCCCACTTTTTTCAAAATCCAGTTTGTGTCCCCCCCCGCTTTTCAAAATCCTGTTTGTGTCCCCCCCACTTTTTTCAAAATCCAGTTTGTGTCCCCCCCCCGCTTTTCAAAATCCCGTTTGTGTCCCCCCCACCTTTCAAAATCCCGTTTGTGTCCCCCCCACTTTTCAAAATCCCGTTTGTGTCCCCCCCCACTTTTCAAAATCCAGTTTGTGTCCCCCCCACTTTTCAAAATCCCGTTTGTGTGTGTGTGTGTGTGTGTGTGTGTGTGTGAGAGATATTTCCATCTATTTAATATAGTTGTTCAAAATAAGTTAAGAGATCATTCCACTGTCAGTAAAAAAAAAGCAACACAGTTTAAAAGGGGAGTGATTAGTAAAATATGCATAAATAAAAAGAAAGAATGCAGACTAGGTAAGTTTGAGAGAGGAGTTTATCAATGATGAGTTATTGCTTGTGAGCAGATTCTTGGAGTATTGAAATATATACAGTTCTGTTTCATATGAGTGTTGAGAGCTGTATCCATAAGCGCACCAGATTGATGCCTTTAACTTCAATTTGAAGGCAAACATCTTCTCCTCATTAAATACACTACACATGTTTCTTGGATTTCTTAGCACCAGTCCTTAATGTATTTGTGGAAAGGCAGGAAATGGAATTAAATCGAGAACAATGTTTCATTGCGGAGGACACCCTGTTTTGTCCCCCCCCCCCCACTTCTCAAACCAAAGTTGCACCCTTGTGTATAATACTAAATACACAATACTAAAAAAAATACTTCTAGTACGTCGACACGTATTTAGCATTTTACAAATATTGCATCTCTCTCAACCAAAATGTAATCAATAACGATCTCATTAAACAAACAAGAGACGTACAACATTCAGGAGACAACATACAAACAACAAGCTACTTATTGTTCAGCTCTGAGAGTTAGAGCTCAAATAAATATTTAGTCTTTACCAAAGATCTCCTGCTTTCTCTCGTCTCACTGCATCCTCACAATCAGTGCTTCCCCGTCAGCGTATATATTCTAATGAGTGCTGAACGTCCTCCTGCTGGCTCTGTGTTGCAGGTGGGGAACAGCAAGCATCACCTGCAGGTGGTGAACATCTCCACGGGGAAGAAGGTGAAGGGGGGGTGCAGCAAGCTGACCGGCCGCGTGCTCTCGCTCTCCTTCGACGCTCCGGGGAGGATCCTGTGGGCGGGAGACGACCGCGGGAGCATCTTCTCCTTCCTCTTCGACATGGCCACAGGTACGCAAGAAACACCTGGATGCTCCTCAATCAGGGAGGAAGTCATCGAAAATTGTATTGTATCAAAAAAGCCCTCGCCTTTTCACTTTGGCTTCAATTCCTAATCCACTAACCCCCCCCCTTCTTCCACCTAGCTGTTATTTTTCTTTACTTACTTGTAAAGCGCTTTGAGCACCAGGAAAAGCACTATGTAAATAACATGTATTATTATCTCTATTATCTCCAGTAAGCGCAATAAAGTGAAAACATGTACAAACCGTATTCTGCAGACTTACCAATAAAACCTCGTTCCTCTAAAAAAATGTTCAATGATAGTTAAATAAAATAAAAAGAGAAATCTTTAATATCGTCAATCAAATCACGATTGCAGTATTAGTCAAAATAATAGCACTTATTCTTTTTTTCTAATTCAGGGAGATCTAGTCGGTGAGATGGGACATATTATTTCTTACATTTGGTTGCAAGTGTTTTTATAACTGAGCTCATTCAATGGCGCAAATGTTTGTTTGACTTGGGAATTAGTACTAGACAATATCAAATGTATTACATGTCTCTAATGTACAGATCATAATTAGCATTTGTAGCTAACTGCAGCATTTTGACATTTTGACATTTTATACTGATGTTCGGTAACTTGTTATCTTCAAATAGAATACTTTAAAAAAACGAAAGGGTCTTCATGAGGTTGCATCAGTTATTTTCAGACTCCGTGCAGCCCTAGCCATCAAGATATTATTTAATGAGCCTTCATTGTAGTTGCATGTGTTTTTAATGTCTTATAACGGAGTACAATTCCCTTGCGATTGGTACGAGACGATAAATAATTGATTATAATAAAATAAAATAGCGTCTTTTGATCTGATAATGATCTTCATTAACGTGTACCAGTTTGTATCGGACATAATAATCGCAATCAGTTATTTCTTGCCAATTCCCCCTCGAGTCCTGCATGTCGGAGGTTGAGAGGATGGATGTGTCACTGCCGGTCTCTGCTGTTTCCCCCCCCCTCCCACAGGGAAGCTGACCAAAGCCAAGCGTCTGGTGGTGAGCGAGGGCAGCTCCATCTGCAGCATCTCTGCTCGATCCTGGATCAGCCGCGAGGCCAGAGACCCCTCGCTGCTGATCAACGCCTGCGTCAACAAGCTGCTGCTCTACAGGTCAGTGTGGGGGGGGGAGCTGGTCATTAACGATTCTGTCTATGCTTCTGTCAAATAATAATAATACATTTGATTTCTAAGCGCTTTTGCAGGTGCTTTACAGTGGTGAATAACAACTAAAAACAAATAACAAGTAATTTCATAGCAAATCATTTGATGATATTCGAGGCTAACCGACTAATCGTTTTTGTCAGAAAATAGTCAAACAAATCCATCCCTGTTCCTCAAATCAGTGCCAAACCCAGAGATATTCTCTCTGATTTAAAACAGAGAAAATAATGGGGTTTTTTAAAGGCATTTTTTAGGCAGTCCTGCTTGGCTACATAATGGAGCTAATGCTAACTGAGGTTGCGTTGAGTTACATTATGAGACGTTCAAGCTCTACTCAGTAAAAGTGGGTCAATTATAGCATGAAATGTAGATTTATGTGAGATACTAAAATAAATAATGTTGTTTCAACGAGATGTTTTCACAGCAATATAAAAAAGAAACTAAAGAGGAAATTGTTTTTATTTATTTGTACTTTTTTATATTGTATGTTTTTTATAAATATTAATTATTGTATTTAATTTTTTTACTGCACATTCCTACTTTAACTTCTTATGTCTGTATAAATATTTTTATTATTTTATTTTGAAATTGAACACAATGTCCAATTTTGCCCTGAATAAATACATTTGATTCTAAATTAGTTTGTTTACTTTTCTAACAAAACCCAGTATGCAAAATGTTAATACAGGAGTGTATGTTAAAGTACATGGGATTAACTGTATTGTATTTTTCACAGTAGTATCGAAATGGTATAAAAACATGTAAAATGTCACTGGTTTTAGTGTGTACGACTAAATATCTGGTATCGTGACGTCCCACCTGATACTATAAAGCCCTCTTCATCGGTGCATCTTCCCTCCGAAGGTATATTTAGTACGGCTGGGAATCACCAGGCTCCCCACGATACTATCGCGATACTTAAGCCACGATACGATAGTACTGCGATGCTACGATATGCTAAGTATTGCGATACGATATATTGTGATATTGCTAATCACATGGCTCATGTCCGTCTTCCCTTCCTGGTTAAAAAATGGATTTGCAATATGAATAGATTCAAGATATTTATTGTCATATGCTCAGTAAACAGACAGTTATAATATGAGAATAAATAAATACTTTTAAATTTGGCACACGGCAACAGCAGTTTAAAAGATATTTAAATAGTTGTATCGCACATGGTTCACAACAAGTGCACTATGCATGGTTAAAGTAGGTAGTGCAAATGGTGAGTGTGTCTGTGTAGCACTCACAGTTCAATCAGTGTGTTTGTGGGGGGGGGGGTAGTTTAAATAGTTTATGTAAATAACCCAATTTGTGTTCTTTGAAGCTGAAAAGGAGATGGCATTGTTTTTGTTACTTTCATTGCAACATGTCTTAACTTCCTGTTTCATATAGACGAGCTTTTATTTTGAATGGACTTTTTTTGCGCTATTAGCAGGAAGTTCCCGAAGCAAAAACTTGACGGAGAAAAAGAACGGAGATAAAGTACAGATATACGGCGATATCAAAAGATAAGGTTTACATTTAAGTGTTAGCAAGAGGCACAAGGTTAGTGTTAGCTGTAATGTAAAAATGTGCTTTGTGTCTTAATTAGTTTATAAACTGTATTATAACTTTGCTAACTATTTGACTCTGAGTCCCTTAGTCTTTCAGTCCCGCCTCAAAACACATCTTTTCAACTCTGTCTACCCATAAGCCCCCCCCCTCTCAATCAACTTCCTCTTGACTGCCTTTTTATTTGACTATACCTACTTGTTTGCCTATCCTTGTTTGTCTACCCTCCCTCATACTGTAAAGCGTCTTTGAGTTGTGAAAAGCGCTATATAACTAAAATGCATTATTATTATTATTTGAAGTGCACTTGTCTCATGGTATTCTAAAGTAATGCTCATATGGAAACTCAGTCTCACGGCATTTCGTGTTATAGTCACGAAATTCATCTATTGATTCGTGTTCACCGACACGATTTCGCCATTTCTTTCGTGTCAGACAGAACGATTTTAAAAGCAATGTATTTATATTGGTAATGTGTTTCGTGCCTGCACCAAATAATAACAAATTAGAAGGAAAAAATGATACAGTATTTTGAGGCTCTGAGCCATTTCTTTTCCTCGCGGACGGCAAAAAGACTAATAAAAGGCTGTTTTTATGAACCCCAAAGCTTCCAGTTTTCCAAGACCCGACCGGACAAAGAGACGTGGTGCAGACACGAAACAGACCAATAGAAATACATTGCTTTTAAAATCGTTCTGTGACACGAAAAAAATGCGGAAATCGCGTTGGTGAACACGAATCAATAGATCAAATTAATTTCGTGACTATAACACCAAGTGCCGTGAGCCTGGGCTGCATATGGATGTAGCTTAAATGTGTTTGTTGGTTTGTGTCTTTGTGTAGCTCTCTTTTTGGAGTTTTCAATACATTAGAATCGTCAGTCAAGCGTACGACCGTCTTTCGGAGGGATCTGCTACAGTTTATATAATCAAATATCGATTGTTGGCGTTGTGTATCGATACGATATCGCCACGCAAAGTATCGCGATACTATGCTGTATCGATTATTTCCCCGACCCCTAATATTTAATAATTTCTTGATTTCTGATGAGTTTTTCCTCTTTGTGTCGCAGGGTTGTGGATAACGACGGCACTCTGCAGCTGAAGAGGAGCTTCCCGATCCAGCACGGCTCGCAGCACGTCCACAGCATCTTCTGCCCCCTCATGTCCTTCAGACAGGGGGCCTGCGTGGGTAAGAAGACCCTCTGAGCTGCAGATGTGATATAAGTATAAGACATTTACACCACAGCTTGTTATACGCTGCAGGAGGAGAAGATATGCAAAAAGGAAAACCCTTAAAACCATAATTTAAGATAAGTTAAGAGGTACTTTATTGATCCCAAATTAGGAAATGTTTGCATTGCTGCAGCATAAAAAACAACAAAACAAAACAAGGCACATAGGTAGAAATTAAAGAGTAGAAATGAACAATACTAATAATTAATAATTTAAACATCTCAAAATAGAATTAAACAAACATTTAAGCAATTAAGTAACCTGAGTTAAGCGTGTGTGTGTTTTTAAGTGATTTTTACGACCTTTTTGGGCGGTTTTAAGTGTTTATCTACATAATACATGAGAGTAACACATGCGTCACTTCCGGGCAAAAGCTTTGTTTTCCCCCAAAAGTACGGCCCCGCCCACTTTTGGGGGAAAACAAAGCTGTCATTTAAACGGCGGTCAATACACATTCTGAAGTTTTTGCTAATCCGATCAGAAATGTAAGAAAACCGTGGATTATCTGATCTTCAGAGAGCCCGATGGCCAGACAGGCAAACAATTACATTAACTCATTGGAAATCGACGATCGGGCTCGATATATGGGTAAATATAGCAGTAGGCGATCGATGTCCATAGATGAGAGTAACATCTACGTCACTTTAAGGCCCCGCCCACTTTTGGGGGAAACCAACGCTGTCATTTGAACGGCGATGAAGCCTGAAGCCACAGAGCTCTTCTGTCACCACAGCAGCTTGTTGGCATGACAACACAATTATGTTCCGTCTCGCTCATGAGAGTAACAGCCGGCGAGATTACAGCCTCGCCTACTGATTTTAACTTAAGGCGAGACACCCCAGGTGAATAGGGTAATTTTTTTAACTTAAAGGTATCAGCTAGAAATTTCTCCAGTTAATGTCTTACAATAAGGCAATTGTCTTTTGTATTACAAGTTTTCTGAAATAGCATGTTTAAATATGCAAATTAGCCATTATCTCATTAAATATGCACATATTTGAACACATTTCAGGAATCGAAATCTGAACTTTGGATAAAGCCAGGTTCCAAATTCTTGTTTCATTTTGTAGTCATATTAGTATCTAAGGCTTTTACAGAAGGGATATTGGATATCTCTTTTTATCACTCAATAAATCAGAAAATACTGTCAACAGCCCTAAAATATCCATTTTCGCCATGTTTTTAGGTATACAATGTTGTATAATTCAGGCTATGAATTATATATGAACAAACCCTTCTGTAAAAGCCTTCATAATATTGATAGGAATATAACTGGAAAGTTTGGTGTCTCTACGTGCTACTGAAGTTGAAATTTCGAACTCAGAGTAGGAGACAAAACTCATTTTGAGAAAACGACCTTTAAAGATTGCAGTGAGGCGCTAGCTAAACCCTCCTGTTCTCTGGATGACAGCTTGCGCCTCGACGCACTCCGTGAAGGTGTTTCATGTTCGGGGTCATTTGTTTTTTGTATAACCTTGCTTCGTGCAAGTGACAATTGTTGTCGTCTTCTCTGTGAACGTTTTTTTCGCCGTTCTTTTGCGATTTCAATTTCTAGCGGAAAGCTAAACAGGAAGTGTTTTAGCACACCACGTGACGCATCTGAACGAATCACGTTGTCAGAAATTGATACCAGCCAATGAGATTTCGTTTCTTGGTTTAAGACCCCTTTGTGCTTTCACGATTGGTTGCTGATACAAAGGAAATGACCATATTTGGATCCGATGAGATTGTGCAGGAGAGACGGAGCTTTCCAACGATACCTCTGTTGACATGGTGCACACAGCGGTCGCGGTGCTTTATGTTACGTTAGAATGCTAACTTTTGGTGAATTTAGGAGAAATCTACAGACGCAAATAGACAAACTATAGTAAAATAAACACTTAAATGTGTATTTTGTACGTTTTCCTTCCAAAAGCCTGAAAGAAAACATGTTATGGAATCAAAATAGCACAAAATCTCAAAATTGACCAGTACTTGAAAAACGATGTTTTTGCCTGCCGTGTCTCGCCTTAACCGTATATCGAGCCCGATCGTCGATTTCCAATGATTTCATGTGATTGTTTGCCTGACTGGTCATCGTGACCGGGCTCTCTGAAGATCAGAACATCCACGGTTTTCAAACATTTCTGATCGGATTGGCAAAAACTTCAGAATTTGAATTGACCGCCATGTTGGTTTCCCCCAAAAGTGGGCGGGGCCGTACTTTTCGTCCGGAAGTGAGGTAGGTGTTACTCTCATCTATAGTCTAGTTGCCAGCAGTGTAAACCTGGGATTGTTGAGTAATACTACATACGATTTTTAGAGCGTTTTTCCTAGTGCTCCAGGACACTTTACATAGAATCAGAGCAGAACAACAACAACAACAACAACAACAAAAAGTCCTAATTTAAGTGCGAAAGTAAAAAGTGTGGGTGGGTTGATGATAAGAAATTAAAAGCTAGAGTGAGTTTTATGATAGAAATATATAGTAGGGTCCCCAGCACATAGAAACTGCCGGATGCTAACTTGTTGGGCAATTAGCATCAGTTAGCATTATGCAAAAATGGCTCGGCTGATTTGGAGAATCTTTGAGTGGTTTTTGACATGCAGTATATTGAGGATGTTGAATCAATATCAAAAATGCTTTAAACTTCAAATGTAAAAATCATCATAATCAGCGAAGCAGGACTACAAATATGGCCGCTTTCTGGTTAACCTGTGCTGTACATTTCTAACATAAAACTTTGGGGTGCTGAACCTTTCCTGGTTCACTTTATGAGCCGGCAAATAAACTATAAAGGGATTTTGAATTTCATTGTAGTATATTTTTAAGGTGATTACTCTTCTATTGAGGTCTGTGAATGAAGAGTCCTCGTATTTTATGATGTAGTTTTCCCCAAAAATCAAGGCGACATACTTTGTTCTGGTTATATAAATGTGATTCATGATGCAGTTAGAAAGCAGCTTAACGGTTTTGTTTAAACAGGTGTGTGTCTCCCTTTGTGTGCAGCAAACGGTGTTATTGACGGCAGTGACAGTGAGGTTTTATAACGGCTTAACTCACATAGTACTTAGCCACCACTGAAAATGAATTCTCCAAATAGTATAGCATCAGCTGTGTCTGACATTTTGTACAAATACCAACTAATATGAAACACCAAGGAAAAGGCCCTCCGATGTTCACAAAGCTGGATAATTGTTCCTAGAGTTTAATCTTTTGTTTGCACGAGTCATATTCCACCCGACTCGACTTTCCTCACCTTTTAATTATTCCTAACAATCAACAGTTCATTCTGCAGTCGAGTCTCAGTGTTTAAATGATCAGCTTTATGGCGCCAGTGAACAGACAGTCGTTAAAGATATAAAAACACTCCAGAGTCTTCAGTTAGCGATGTGTCGTTATTTCATTCTTACAAAAGAAACTGAGGTCTTACAACAAGATTTCTTACATTCATAAAAAAGGGCACAAAGAGACACCTGAGGAATGAATGGAAATTAAATGGTGTATTGAAACAACAATGCCGTCTATTGAAACAGATTTAAGGTCTTGAGAGTCCTCAGAAATGGCCTCATTTCTTAAAATAAATGATATTCTTTTGTGTTAACTGTGAACTATCGAGAGGAACAAAGCAGCTGTTCTTGCTTCATTTTTTGCATTAGTTGCTGTCTCCCTTGTTTAGGCATTTAAACGTTGGGGAATCAAAGTGATAGAATAACACAATAAACGTTTAGATATATACTTTATTGGTCCCAATTTAACTTGAACAACCAATATATAGGTCTAACCCTAATATATATTTAGTGCTGTTATATAGTACTGTTTAAACATAAAGGTTTTAGGACTTATTTTCATAAATAGGCTACGAGTTGTCATTCAAACTTTTCTCAGTATGGCCACACAATACATTTGATATTTAATATATATCAATAAAGTCTTGAAAAGAACACTTTTAAAGGGGACCTATCATGCAAAATGCACTTTTTGATGTCTTTTCTACATCAACGTGTGTCCCCGGTGTGTCAGGGAACTCACGCAGCGTCCCTCTCTCTTTTCCTCCGTACCCAAATCTCTAAAAACGGGGAACAACGGAGCTGATCCAGATTTGCGTCCGATATGACGTAATATCTGAAATGTGGACCCACGGGCCAATCAGAAATGTTGCTATCAGAAACAATGAGCGACTGTTTTCAGTATGTAGTGTCTCTACTTTAAAGAGTCCTCTCCTGCTGATGTTCAGGTATATATCAGTATGTAGTGTCTCTACTTTAAAGAGTCCTCTCCTGCTGATGTTCAGATGTATATCAGTATGTAGTGTCTCTACTTTAAAGAGTCCTCTCCTGCTGATGTTCAGGTGTATATCAGTATGTAGTGTCTCTACTTTAAAGAGTCATCTCCTGCTGATGTTCAGGTGTATATCAGTATGTAGTGTCTCTACTTTAAAGAGTCCTCTCCTGCTGATGTTCAGGT
Source organism: Harpagifer antarcticus (assembly GCA_902827135.1). NCBI lineage: Eukaryota > Metazoa > Chordata > Actinopteri > Perciformes > Harpagiferidae > Harpagifer > Harpagifer antarcticus. Next base: position 198,266 of record CADEHL010001253.1, on the reverse strand, counting down.
GTATATCAGTATGTAGTGTCTCTACTTTAAAGAGTCCTCTCCTGCTGATGTTCAGGTGTATATCAGCATGTAGTGTCTCTACTTTAAAGAGTCCTCTCCTGCTGATGTCCAGGTGTATATCAGTATGTAGTGTCTCTACTTTAAAGAGTCATCTCCTGCTGATGTTCAGGTGTATATCAGTATGTAGTGTCAATACTTTAAAGAGTCCTCTCCTGCTGATGTTCAGGTGTATATCAGTATGTAGTGTCTCTACTTTAAAGAGTCCTCTCCTGCTGATGTTCAGGTGTATATCAGTATGTAGTGTCTCTACTTTAAAGAGTCCTCTCCTGCTGATGTTCAGGTGTATATCAGTATGTAGTGTCTCTACTTTAAAGAGTCCTCTCTTGCTGATGTTCAGGTGTATATCAGCATGTAGTGTCTCTACTTTAAAGAGTCCTCTCCTGCTGATGTCCAGGTGTATATCAGTATGTAGTGTCTCTACTTTAAAGAGTCCTCTCCTGCTGATGTCCAGGTGTATATCAGTATGTAGTGTCTCTACTTTAAAGAGTCATCTCCTGCTGATGTTCAGGTGTATATCAGTATGTAGTGTCTCTACTTTAAAGAGTCCTCTCCTGCTGATGTTCAGGTGTATATCAGTATGTAGTGTCTCTACTTTAAAGAGTCCTCTCCTGCTGATGTTCAGGTGTATATCAGTATGTAGTGTCTCTATTTTAAAGAGTCCTCTCCTGCTGATGTTCAGGTGTATATCAGTATGTAGTGTCTCTACTTTAAAGAGTCCTCTCCTGCTGATGTTCAGGTGTATATCAGTATGTAGTGTCTCTACTTTAAAGAGTCCTCTCCTGCTGATGTTCAGGTGTATATCAGTATGTAGTGTCTCTACTTTAAAGAGTCCTCTCCTGCTGATGTTCAGGTGTATATCAGTATGTAGTGTCTCTACTTTAAAGAGTCCTCTCCTGCTGATGTTCAGGTGTATATCAGTATGTAGTGTCTCTACTTTAAAGAGTCCTCTCCTGCTGATGTTCAGGTGTATATCAGTATGTAGTGTCTCTACTTTAAAGAGTCTCTCTCCTGCTGATGTTCAGGTGTATATCAGTATGTAGTGTCTCTATTTTAAAGAGTCCTCTCCTGCTGATGTTCAGGTGTATATCAGTATGTAGTGTCTCTACTTTAAAGAGTCCTCTCCTGCTGATGTTCAGGTGTATATCAGTATGTAGTGTCTCTACTTTAAAGAGTCCTCTCCTGCTGATGTTCAGGTGTATATCAGTATGTAGTGTCCCTACTTTAATGTTTCTAATATGTTTTATGCTCTTAATGTCTTTGAATTGCCTTGTGTTGAAAAGTGCTATAGAAATAAACTTGCCTTAACTTCTTAACTTTCTGATACCCCCCCCCCCCCCTCACAGTGACCGGCAGCGAGGACGCCTGCGTTTATTTCTTCGACGTGGAGCGAAACACGAAGGCGATCGTGAACAAGCTGCAGGGTCACGGCGGCCCGGTGCTCGACGTCAGCTTCAACTGCGACGAGAGTCTGCTGGCGTCCGCCGACTCCACCGGCATGGTGATCATCTGGAGGCGCGAGCAGAAGTGACCGAACCCTCCTCCAACGAATGATACAAGAACACATAACAATTCTTCCATCCACTGCATACAGAACGACCCTGCCGCTCCTTAACCGTCCGATAACTAGTGTGTCCATTTTCACTGGAATATGGAGAGTAGAGTGGTGCAGGGATGAAGTTAGCATTCTTGAATTTTGCCAACAAATAAGCTCTGTGGCAAACATGCATGATACTGACATGTTTTGTAGGCATATTATTCACATGTTTAACACCCCTTTGTGATTTTTAAGGCTTAAATGCAAACGTAAAAAGCTTACGTTAAGCTATGAAGGAACTACGTCACGGTCACATGACTTCACGTCACCACCACCGCTAAGCTAAAGGTGGCTAATGTTGGCCGTGATGACGTGTAGTCGACACTTGTTAGCAACCGCCGTTTTTAAATTCACCAGTGGGGGATTTACTGGCGTATTTTATGTCGCAAAGCTTGTGTTAACTATAGACCTTATTTCGGGGGAACAACCAGAAACACGTTAAAAAAACCATTCACTTCAAGACGTGCTAACCTTGTGCTAAATGCTAACTCATTCACTGGTTTAGGCCTCATTCCTGCACCACTCTATTCATGGATTAATGTAACACCAAACTCAAGTGCAATCAGATAAACACCGTGCTGTGTAGGTGGTCTTATACATTAAAGCGATTGGGGTGTGTGTGTGTGTGTGTGTGTGTGTGTGTGTGTGTGTGTGTGTGTGTGTGTGTGTGTGTGTGTGTGTGTGTGTGTGTGTGTGTGTGTGTGTGTGTGTGTGTGTGTGTGTGGTGTGTGTGTGTGTGTGTGTGTGTGTGTGTGTGTGTGTGTGTGTGTGTGTGTGTGTGTGTGTGGTGTGTGTGTTGTGTGTGTGTGTGTGTGTGTGTGTGTGTGTGTGTGTGTGTGTGTGTGTGTGTGTGTGTGTGTGTGTGTGTGTGTGTGTGTGTGTGTGTGTGTGTGTGTGTGTGTGTGTGTGTGTGTGTGTGTGTGTGTGTGTGTGTGTGTGTGTGTGTGTGTGTGTGTTGTGTGTGTGTGTGTGTGTGTGTGTGTGTGTGTCAGTCCTCCTACTCCTGCAGCGTTTCAACGCAGAAAGAGAGACTCTCATGCATGTGTCATGGCTAACCTCTGACTTGACGGATGCGACTGAATTCATGTGCAGAGGATGCATCGCAATCTTCCGGATAAAGACAACAGCACTCTGTCTCACACTGACATAGATCTAGTTCACTATTTATGTAACTGTTGCTCCGGCAGTGTAATCAAGTGTAGTGAAACACGCCTTGTTTGCTTCCTGCAGTTGCCTGTTCGCATTCGAGACCTTGTGCATGACATTGCAAATCAAATTGATATCATCACACAAGACCAAGTGTGTTTTTAAGTATGTGTTTGTACTTATCTTTACGTGTGTGTATATTCAGTTAATGCAGATTAATATAATTTATTTAATGCACATACAGAATAAACTACTCTAACTGTCAGCTGTGTTTATTTCCTTTTTTTCCACTTCAAATTTGAGGATAGTAAAATCTCTTCAGCTTGTTAACCACAGACCTTATTTCAGGCTCACATCCAAAACACATTCAGTCAACCATTGACTTCAAGACAATGGAACAAGTGGTTTTAGGACTCATTCCTGCTCCACTTGATGGAGTCTGGTTGCTTTGAGGAGAGCACGTAGTGTCGGTGATATATACACTTTATAATTAATATTTAAGAAGGTATCATTGCAATCTGCATTATTTCAAACTGTTTCAGGTCACGAGGAAAACCATTTTCAGTTCCTTAGTTCCTGTTTTGTATCTATTCTTAAATCATTTATTTTAATTTACAAGATTTGAGTTGAATTTCAATTTTCTTTTGAACCTACTTTTTTCCTTTTATAACGCATTTATTTATTTTTATAACATTTTTCTCTTTCCCTTTCAACCTGATTTGTGAAGCACTTTGCAATATGGAAAAGTAATTTATAATTGTTCTTTAATTATTATTATTATTGCTATTATTAATTATTTTAGTGTTTGAGAAAGACAAACAATTTATAAAAAATGTGGAAATTGTGGAAAACAGTAATTATTATTTATCATTATATTTAAAATAATTATTTTAATGCTTGATAAAAACAAACAAGTTACCTTAAAATGTGGAAATTGTGAGAAGCAGTCAGTATTTTCTCGTTCTGAACATTATGTGTGATGAATGCAGCTCATCCGACTACACATTGCAGAGGGTATTACTACTGTACTTACTCAGAGCACTTACTCTGACCCGTGTTCAGTTCATAAGATGTCAAATGTGTTCTAATTCTTCCAATTGTCTTCGTTGATTTGAAATATGAGTGCATGAGAAATTAAAAATCATTTGAGTGAGAACTACGGCGGCCGACGGTTGAAAACGTCAACCGTTTACAACGCTTTTAGTAATGAAAAGTGAAATTGCCCGTATTTGCATCGTTTCTCTTAAAGGTGGGGTAGGTCACTTTGGAGAAACCAGCTCGAGTGCTCTAGAATTTGAAAATACACAGCCGGAAGAAATCTGCCACTTCCTCACAGAGCCCCTCCTCCAACACACACGAACGCGCACATGACCAAAGAGGGCACGAGATAAGTGTGTGCCCAGATGGAAGGCTGACAGGCAGGTAGGCCATCCAGTTACTTTAGCCGGCTCAGATGATTGGTCGTGCTTTTTACAGCGCCACGGCTTCCACAGGTGATATATTTATATGGATTTATTGTCAAAGCATTTAATATTCATTGCTATCGGGATGTTAAGAGCATTCCATGGAATATAACAAGTGTTTCTGAAATAAATTACCTCCCCCACCTTTAATGGAAGTTGTTGGGCTGTTACAGCACATTTGCACCTGTAGGCCACCGTAGAATTTCATTTCATGCATTTGCCTCAAATCTAACTTGAATACAAACAGGAAGTAATAATCCAGCCATGTCCATATATGGGCAGCTCATACGTCATAATGCATCAAAAGTAGAGTCTTTATTGATGAGTGGGCAAAAGAACCACCTCAGTTAAACTGTACAGTTACAGAATATCATCTCGCGAAGGAATGCCAGACGTAAAAAGTTTGAACCTCGGTTTTTGCTTCACTTTTTCCTCCCATTTATATCAACATCTGTACAAGTTGTAACCCCCACGTCTTGAATCTATGAAATGCAGTGGAATGCATGCTAATACAGTATGCTGTGCAAGTGTCCACATTTAGAAAAATTGACTGCACACACATTTCTATGCCTAACATCCTGTAGGTATTACATCTTACATTTCAGACAACTTCATGTAGTCGGTTGTCCACACAACAAACCTCTCTGCGGTCGTATCCAGCCTTTTAACATTTTAAAATTAAGGACATTATGTTGTCTGGGGGGCCTTATAACATTCAGGTTCCCTTTAAGGGCCACTTCATTCCTTGTTGTCAGCATAACAGTAAAACATTCCCAAGATCATCAGTTGCTAATTTTTTTACATTTACATCATCATTCAAGTAATTAAATCCTCCGGCCTGTTTGTGATGCACACGTGTTGTTTTGGAGTTATTCATAATCCCTCATACTTCACATTCGCTTGAAACAAAATCAGAATCCATTTGACGGAAATCCATTTAAAGGATACTTTTCCAAATTAATATTATTCAATGTTTGCATGGCTTTGAGACACCAAGACGAGGCTGCTTCCATATGGCCTCAATATTACTGGAACCTATTCTATCATCAATACATCCCCTCCTCTCTTCTCTCACACACACACACACACTCACACACACACACACACACACACACACACGCCAAACACACACACATACACACAAATGCTATATAAAAACACACAAGCAGGAATAGACATTCCCGTACAGTCTGTACAATATGAAATCAAGTCATATTTCAAAATAGTGTCATCTGCTTAACATGTATAGTTTACAAATAAAAGGAAAAACAGGCAATTTTTTTTTTTATGATACAAAGAAAACCTGACACGCCCTAAATCAAGTCCAAAAAAATCAAGCATGTTAGGGGCTCTCCGGGTTCACGACACCTATTGAAATGTATCCAAGGTTATTGGGTCCATTTCAATATTTTTCAGTCTCCTCTGAATTACATGAAAAGGCGTCCGGGGTGGTCTATTAATCCGTTCAGACCCCTTTGAGTTCCTCGATGTGTTTCAGAGTTAGTAACGCTCTGATCAACACTTTCTATTCAAAAGTCTGCAGCACATTTTATTGAAGGATTGTTCATCCCTGTGTGTGTCTGTGTTGTTCCTCGTGTGACACAAACTCAAGCTCTGGGGCGTGTCCCACTGAAATAAGGCAACATTATTTTAAAATGGCATCTGTCACACTTAGTTGGAGCGGTGATAGTTGTGATCTTTTCCTACTGATTAATCAAACAGTACATCATCAGAAACTGAAGAAGGGCTTTGTCATTACCGCCTAAAGTCAAACCTCTGCACCATTTACTCAAACATTCTTAATAACGTGCCTGCAATCGTTGGCAAAAATCGTGTTTCGTTGTGCAAAACAGACACTTAGCCGAGGTGCGTTACATCACTTCAAATCCTCGCTTTTAAAAAAGAAAAGCTGAAACATTCTCTTGAGTGTATCGGATCACATGATGCAGTAGGCCTCGTCCTGGGGCAGGTGTTGTTTAGTCCTCCAGTAGGTGGGCAGGTGAGCCCTCAGCACTTTCCTCAGGTCCTCGTTGAGCAGGAGGCAGAAGATGGGGTTGACTCCGGCCTGGGCGAAGCTCATCCACACCGTGATGGAGAGGTACCGCTGGGGGATGGTGCAGGACTTCACGAACACCCTCCAGAAGCAGGCCACGATGTAGGGCGCCCAGAGGACCAGGAAGAGCAGGGTGATGGTGTAGAACATCCTGCCCAGTCTCCTCTCCGACCGAACCTCCTCCATCCCCAGCAGACGCCGATGCTGATTGTGTAGATTCTGACGGATGCCCAGCAGAGTCGGAGGCATGGGGCCGCGACCGAACCCTGCGATCCAGTTGGCCGCGGCTTGCCCTGTCGCCCCGGGACCGTGGAAGGTCCAGTTCTGGCTGATGGCTGGCACCAGTTGGACCGGTTTCATCTTGCGGTGCCGGTACTCAAACAGCAGCAGCTTGGCGTAGAAGCCGTGGGTCGCCAGCACCACGACGGCCAGCATGAGCATGAAGCCCAGGGTGTCGTTGGTCTTCAGGTAGCGGTGTTCGAAGATGCACTGGTCCTCGTCGCGGATGAACTTGTACGTCCCCACGTCGAACACCGGCGGGAACGCCATGGCCACGGCCAGAGTCCACACCATGGAGATGATGGAGGCGCATGTCCAGATGGTCATTCGCTTGGCGTAGAATCGGTGGTGGGCGATGGCAAGGTAGCGTGTGACGGCGACGCAGAACAGCATGAAGGCAGCGTGAAAACAAAACAGCACCGCCATGAACGCCACGATCTTACAACTCAAGGCGCTGTAGGTCCAGGCCGAGCTGTTGTGCACAGACACGAGCACGAAGGGGAAGCAGGCGGCCGAGCGGACGGCGTCGGCCAGGCACAGGTCCAGCAGGAAGAAGTAGGGCGCCTTGTGAAGGGTCCGGTCTCTCAGCACGAGCAGGGAGACCAGGAGGTTCCCCACCAGGCTGACACAGATGATCAGACCCAAGAAGACCAGCTTAAAGTAGGCGGACACATCTGTGGCAGAGATTCCTCCAGTGCTGCCTCCACCACTGCTGCTGCTTCCTCCCCTCGACATGCCGCTCTGAGAAGCCAGAACCGACAGCAAACTGCCCGGTCCATCGATGGCGAAGCTCTGGTTAGCCATTGTTTCACCTTCCTTGTTCGGGGGGCCCTTTTTCTGTATAAACGCTACAAACCCCCTCTCCACACGGCTCCCTCGTCTCTACAAGGAGAGGCCGTGAGGATCTTTTCTACATGACAGACTCATCTTTTTCCTCTTTGTCCTCAACCTCACCACCTGCGAACACAGACACACACATTTTGAGGCATGGAAACAAAACAAGATGTGTGCTTGTTAAACGGAAACTTACATTAAGCAGCGAGTATATATTTAAGTGCTGTGTCGGGCAACACTGTGGAAGTCTTTGCCTTCCTGTTTCTCCGCGGCTGGGATCAGAGCAGCAGCTCTACAGCATGCCAGCTCCTTGGCTCTCTCAGTAATTACCTTGCCCGTTGCTAAGATACAACAGCTCACATAGTTTGTGCAAGTGTGGGTGTTTGAGTGAATGCATGGGGGTGTACGAGGGGAGGGGGGGGGGAGGATGGAGCAGACAAACAACACTGGGCATGTCCAACAAACAGAGATGTTGTAAATGAGCAGTGTGCGTGTGTGTGTGTGTGTGTGTGCGCGTGTGTGTGTGTGTGAGAGAGAGAGGCAGGAGGGTGTACCACACACACATAACAAATATGGCAGAGCAGGCGTTGTTTTTCTATAACCCTATAGGCCTACTGTGTGAAATGTGAGTCAACAGGAGAAAGTTGACATCGTGAGTAGCACAGCCAAGGCCTCAGCGAGGGGCCGAGATTAAGATGCAGCTTCATGTAATAAAAAACTCATCTACAGGCATATACATTATGATAAACCATGGTGTGCTTGTCTATGTAGGCCATGAAAAACAATATGGTGTTCTGAAACAGGGTTTATCTTTCTCCCCATACATAACAGCGCTCTGCCACCTTGACACATATCATTTCACCTGATTAGATGGCTGCCATCTCAGCTAGGCCTGACAGAGTGAACAACAGATGAACAGGTGTCAAAATCACCTCTGATATGTGTGTGTGTGTGTGTGTGTGTGTGTGTGTGTGTGTGTGTGTGTGTGTGTGAGATCAAGATGATAACCTACCTTTCATCCCCTCATCTTGTTTGGATCGGCTCTTCTCTCAAGGCAAAGAAACTAAAAAAGGACCCCAGTCGCTTTGTCTCACTGCTTGTTAAATCGAGAGAAAAGCACATAATAAGCACATGCTCCTGCTGTGCTCTCAAACAACACCTGTTATACATTAATCCATCACGAATCGAGCAACATATAATAATCTTATATTAAAGATAATACTAAAAAAAATCAACAGCTGATCAGACAATCCGGGGTGAGGACTGTGCCACAGAAAAACATCCAGCACCGCCACCCTTTCTCAGTCACAGGGATGTGTTCATTCGTGTCTGAATATCATCCGAGAAAACAGCTTTCTATGTTGCATCACGTCGAAGGTGGATTTCCAGAAGGCTTAGAAACAGACGCGATTTAGTATAAAACAACATACCTTGTTGTGTTCACATATATCCAAATGATGTCAGATTTTCAATGCTTATAATAACCCTCCCACAACCGTTGGAGAGGAGGATGAAAATATCGCGCATCCCATAAATGAATGGTCTTGGCATGTATACTGGCTGGTGGTGCAATTAGTCCACACAGAAAACTGCCTCCAAACGTCTCTATTTCCCATCTTTCAGTCAAAAAGAAAAAGGTATTTACCCCGAACTGTTCATATGCAGTCTTTGTTTTTCCAGCGACATCTTATTATAGTCCACAATAAAAAAAAAATGCAGCCTCCGTGATAAATGTCTGACAAATCCAGATTCACGTCGCCATAACGCGGTGGAAATCACGATTTGACAAGGAAAAGGGGGACAAGAAAAACAAGGCGACTGGATTAGGCGAATTATTCCTGAATAATCCCAATTATGGCTGCTTGCAAGGAGGCAGCTCGCGCGTTCTCGGAAACACTCGGTTTTATTCGGAGAGAGAGGGAGGGCGGGAGAGAGAGAGCTGTGCAGTATTATCGTGAGCCACAATAACATGAAAGTGATGTTCTATTCTCACCGTCTCATCATGTATGTCTGCTCTCAGCTGTAAACAGTCTCCTCTCTCCTGCTGCAGACGGAACACAAAGTGACAAGCTGCTGCATGGAATTCTGGGTCGAGGAGGAGGAAACTGGGCCTCCTTTTTTCAGGTTTTGTTCAACAATAGCACCTGATTCACATTGGAACCTCATCAAATATAGAGAAAACATTTCATTATGCTTCATGTGTTCTCATGTGCATTGTTTGTAGCATGCAGCAACCTCCAGATCTGCACATTTAAAGAGGACGTATTCCTCTCATGTTCAGGTGTATATCAGTATGTAGTGTCTCTACTTTAAAGAGTCCTCTCCTGCTGATGTTCAGGTGTATATCAGTATGTATTGTCTCTACTTTAAAGAGTCCTCTCCTGCTGATGTTCAGGTGTATATCAGTATGTAGTGTCTCTACTTTAAAGAGTCCTCTCCTGCTGATGTTCAGGTGTATATCAGTATGTAGTGTCTCTACTTTAAAGAGTCCTCTCCTGCTGATGGTCAGGTGTATATCAGTATGTAGTGTCTCTACTTGAAAGAGTCCTCTCCTGCTGATGTTCAGGTGTATATCAGTATGTAGTGTCTCTACTTTAAAGAGTCCTCTCCTGCTGATGTTCAGGTGTATATCAGTATGTAGTGTCTCTACTTTAAAGAGTCCTCTCCTGCTGATGTTCAGGTGTATATCAGTATGTAGTGTCTCTACTTTAAAGAGTCCTCTCCTGCTGGTGTTCAGGTGTATATCAGTATGTAGTGTCTCTACTTTAAAGAGTCCTCTCCTGCTGATGTTCAGGTGTATATCAGTATGTAGTGTCTCTACTTGAAAGAGTCCTCTCCTGCTGATGTTCAGGTGTATATCAGTAGTGTCTCTACTTTAAAGAGTCCTCTCCTGCTGATGTTCAGGTGTATATCAGTATGTAGTGTCTCTACTTTAAAGAGTCCTCTCCTGCTGATGTTCAGGTGTATATCAGTATTTAGTGTCTCTACTTTAAAGAGTCCTCTCCTGCTGATGTTCAGGTGTATATCAGTATTTAGTGTCTCTACTTTAAAGAGTCCTCTCCTGCTGATGTTCAGTTGTATATCAGTATGTAGTGTCTCCACTTTAAAGAGTCCTCTCCTGCTGATGTTCAGGTGTATATCAGTATGTAGTGTCTCTACTTTAAAGAGTCCTCTCCTGCTGATGTTCAGGTGTATATCAGTATGTAGTGTCTCTACTTTAAAGAGTCCTCTCCTGCTGATGTTCAGGTGTATATCAGTATGTAGTGTCTCTACTTTAAAGAGTCCTCTCCTGCTGATGTTCAGGTGTATATCAGTATGTAGTGTCTCTACTTTAAAGAGTCCTCTCCTGCTGATGTTCAGGTGTATATCAGTATGTAGTGTCTCTACTTTAAAGAGTCCTCTCCTGCTGATGTTCAGGTGTATATCAGTGTGTAGTGTCTCTACTTTAAAGAGTCCTCTCCTGCTGATGTTCAGGTGTATATCAGTATGTAGTGTCTCTACTTTAAAGAGTCCTCTCTTGCTGATGTTCAGGTGTATGTCAGTATGTAGTGTCTCTACTTTAAAGAGTCCTCTCCTGCTGATGTTCAGGTGTATATCAGCATGTAGTGTCTCTACTTTAAAGAGTCCTCTCCTGATGATGTTCAGGTGTATATCAGTGTGTAGTGTCTCTACTTTAAAGAGTCCTCTCCTGCTGATGTTCAGGTGTATATCAGTATGTAGTGTCTCTACTTTAAAGAGTCCTCTCCTGCTGATGTTCAGGTGTATATCAGTATGTAGTGTCTCTACTTTAAAGAGTCCTCTCCTGCTGATGTTCAGGTGTATATCAGTGTGTAGTGTCTCTACATGTCTCCATTCCTTAATGTTCAAAAAGCTCTTTATTGTTCTCATACTGCCTGTACTGCAGCACCTCTTTTCACCCTCTGTCTGAAACCAGAGCCCAGTCTGCTCTGATTGGTTAGCTGGCCAGCTCTGTTGTGGTTGGTTAACCGCTTAGAGATGCCCCGCCCCTTAGCAAAACATGTGCAATGTGTTGGAGCGCGCCGCTTCCTAGTAGCACGAGTGTTACATAGTGATTTCAAAGATGTAAACAAAGGAGTCAAATGGAGATGTTTCAGGGGTGGGGAGGGGGGGACTCCCTCTAGAGGAAACACAGGAATTGTAGCCTTTGCAGACCATTTACGTGTACAAAAACCTATATAAATCACTAGAAGCTAGAAAACCCCATACTCTATAATAGGGCCTCTTTAAGCCAACGGGGAAGTGCCTTAAATGTGTCATATTTCTAATGGCCAGCAGGGGGTGACTCCACTAGTTCAAAAAGAAGTCTGATTATATAGAAGTCTATGAGAAAATTACCCTACTTCTCAATTGATATATTACCTCTGTAAACATTTACCTGATGAGTTGATGGTCTCAATCCATAGTTTATAGTCTTCTTCAATGCACGGGTGAAGTGTGTTGGGGGCAAAGATGTCTGGCCTTTAAGCTGATTTTCACTGACCAGATGGCCTGAGTGAGAGAGCAGCAGCCCTACATTAAAGGTGGGGTAGGTAAGTTTGAGAAACCGTCTCGAGATACACTTTTTGTTATATTCCATGGAATGCTCTTAACATCCCGATAGCAATGAATATCTGAAGTGCTTTGACAACAATTCCATAAAAACATGTCATCTGTGGAAGCCGTAGCGCTGTAAAAAGCACGACCAATCATCTGAGCCGGCTAAAGTAACTGGATGGCCTACCTGCCTGTCAGCCTTCCATCTGGGCACACACTTATCTTGTGCCCTCATTGGTCATGTGCGCGTCCGTGTGTGTTGGAGGGGGGGCTCTGTGAGGAAGTGGCAGATTTTCTCCGGGCGTGTATTTTCAAATTCTAGTGCACTCGAGCTGCTTTCTCCGGTCTTACCTACCCCACCTTTAAGTATTGGTTTAAAATGACATGTTTTCAAAGCCTTTTTCAGCATTTTCAAAAGATCGTTTTAACTTGTTGAACTTCAAAATGTGTAGATTCTCCGGTCTTGGGGAATGTAATTAACGGCACTCAATTTTAACGCAGATAAACACCAATATACCATTATTATTTTGTGTTCAATTACATGTCGAAGGAGGGGTGTTATTTTCTCTTTCTCTCAAAGATGTTATTTAGGTAAAAGCTGTTTCTTGTGATGGAAACTCTCCATTGGAACAGATGACATCAGCCCTCAGGGAAAATACCCTGTTAAACAGCTATTTGCTAGTAATGTCGCAACACATACTGAACCTTTCAAATAACAGCTTTCAGTGGAATATCTCTTGAAAAGGCGTTCGTGATTTCAAAGCAAATCTCTGTTGTAGAATCGCACTGATTATCCTCCTTGGGTCAGGTTTGAGTCTGCTTACATTTATAATACATTCCACAGTCGAGCTATGTGACCATCACACACATTAATCACTCCCGCCCTTTTCCCTGCACAAGTCTAAGAAGTGCAAGTGTGCTCTGATTAATAATGAGCCCAAATACATAATCCACATATCCAAAGGATACCTGACATCCAAGGACGTCTGTGGCTTTGAAGTCAACACGGATTGATTTAGCAGGAAAACACTGAGGTCGTTTTTAACACCTCAAGGCTCCCATGTTTAAAAATAAAGATGATGTCTTATTAGTGTGTGACTATAATCAGAATGAGTGTGTCACGTCTCATCGCGAAGCACCTGAGGAGGTTTACTGAGAGCTCGGCAACACTGAGCTCGGTTTACAATGGCCTGTGTGCTCTCTAGCGTGACACCGTGACTCCAGTGCAATGCGTGACCTTTGGCTTCTTTCTGCAGCTCATGTTGCCGTTCTGTTTATTTCCACTTCAAGCAAAGCTGAGCGCGCTCCGGGGACCGAAGGCACTAAAGGCTCTGCGTTATTTTGGTGTCAGTCTTTCACCACTGCAGTGTCATTGCTGTGCATGCAACTGTCATGCACACTTTAATTATAGAGTGGATGACAGGATAAAGGAATACACAAAGACGCAGAGTTGACAGGATATAGAACCACGTTTAATGGCAATACTCTGCAAAAACTTTCATCACTTCAAACGTCATTCAGTGCCTCAGACTGTGAGGTTGTCAAAGTAGTGCTGTAATATTTCAATATATTTCTGTAATAACAACAACAACAACAACAACAACAATATGGGATAGATAGCAAGTAGGTGGGAAGATAACAGATACAGCATAGTATCGCTGTGTGATTTTTAAACATGGTCGCCATGTACTAGTCTGTTGCTATATGAATAATTAATATAGAAAATAGAATAGTTTGGTAACAATTGCTTTTTTAAAGTCCACTAGAAAGTGCGTAAAGTGTTTTCATGGTATTGGCTTGAAATGAGTCAAAACAAAGATGGAGACTTTGGCGAGTAAGAATCTAAAATGTGCAAAACTTTCAGATTATGACAAACTGCAAAATGTGCAGTTGAAAAAGGTAATACATCGCAATCTACTGATCTGATTTGTTAAGTGTTCTCACAATACTCATATATATCTTTTAGTATTGTGATAATATTGTGTTTTTGGTTTCCTTGGGATTCCCCCCCTACTTGCTCCAAGAGGAAGACTCATCAAACTAAATGTGCATTTGTGATAATTTACTAATGATACAAAAATATCACTTTCACATGTGACACCAAACAAGATTCCACATGTTCCCTCTGGCAGCATTCATTTCAAACAGATGTTCACTGCAGGTCAGTTTGATTTAGGCATTAAGGCAACACATAATTCACATAACCAGATTTTGTAAAACAAATGTCTTTAGCTTCCCACTGCAGTGAGATGTGTTGTCCTTCATTAAAGACAACAAACACATGGAATTCACAAAAGTCATCATGGCAGTCGGGTTAGACAACAACCTAAGCTACGCTAACATCAACAAAGAAGAAGAAACAAGTGCATTACGGGACAGATGAATGAATCCATATATAACGCTACATTAACTACAGACACATTACAAAACACCTGGTAATATAATGTGCTTTAGTGTTAGGACGCCTTCAGGGGTGTCAAACTCAAGGCCCGGGGGCCAAATCAGCCCGCAACTTCATTTCATGTGGCCCACAAGAGCTCTGAAAGAATATAATATGTTTATTATATGGTTATGGCGAGATACAGAAGCACCTTGCCCATACATGTAGCACAATGCATCTCAAGTTTGACTTTTCTTTTCAAAATGTCACTTTTTTCCCTCTAAATTTCACTTCTTTTTTTTCCTCCAGAATTTGGCTTTTCTTTTAAATCATTTTGTGACATTCCCACTGAAGAGACTTGCCCTAGACTTCTGCTTTCAGACGTAGTTAATTATGAAGTTATCACCCTATCCGATAATAATCCAATGCAGAGGCAATAATGTAATGTAATACATTGTTTTATATATATTCAATATTTATATATGCTTTTTTATATAGTCTTAAAGTAACAACCGGCCCTTTGAGTGCAACCATAATGTGAATGTGGTCCGTGATGAAATTGAGTTTAACACCCCTGGTCTAGTTTAACCGAAGCGTTTATCTTCCTGCTATTGATTTGGATTAGTGTGAACACCGGATTCTCTTACTGAAACAATAACAGGAAGCGTACAGGTTTTTTTCTTCTGTTATAGTGACTGGGGAAGTTGTAACCCAGTTGTGTGGGTTTACCAGCACATCAATTTACTGTTTATAAGACAAAAGACACAATAATTTGCTAGCTACAACCTCCCCCCTCACAGCTATGAAGTCTCCTAGCCGCTGTTCCGCTTATATTCTGTAGGCTAACCAGTGTAGCATTAAAGCATGGGGGAATTAGCGGCCGAGCTAGCTAACTAGCCAGTTGCTGAATGAGTAAAGTTTAACAACTTCATTATTAATTCAAACCCTTTGGTTGCACATCATTTGCCTCTCATCTGGCTTATTTTCTGTAACCAGACATGCTTGAAATAGAAAGCTAGCTAACTAACTAGCCATCCGCTAAGTAATTAAAGCGCCAACATTTAACAACTTAATACTTAATCGACAAACTTTTCACAGTGCAGCAAAGCACCATGCCAATTGTGAAGCCACTTTGTTAGGATACTTGTTCAAGTTTCAAGTGTTGCATTAGAGCAAGGTAGAATGAGCTGTTTAGCTAGCTAACTAGCCAGCCGCTAAATTAGTAATATTTTACAATTTATTGCTAAATCGACAAAAAGGAGAGAACCTCATACGCGGCGAGGAGCCAACTTTATAACCAATAATTGAACAACATTTCTATCAAGACTTGTTTACATTTTCTGGCTTTTTGAGCTTTCCTTTTGTACCGACCTTTAGGACTGAAACAGACTGTATAAAGGTGTGAACGCGCCCTTAGTGTTGCAGAAATGGGGTTATAATTTACTTCTATTCGATTACTTAACACTAGTTTGACGGAAATATCACCAAAAGTATGACCGATGTTTGTGTAAATACTTCCTCCTTGTATTATACTTTGGAAACACTGAAGAAACACTCACACAATGACACAACAACTTCAACGACAGACTTATGTGTGATTTATTTTGACTTGTTGGCTTTTGTGGAATCACGAAAAGGCACTTTAATGTGAGAACGAACTTTGGGGGCATAATTAAAACTGATGCAGGACCAGAAGCAGCCCGATTATGAACAGGGCGGTGGGTTGCTGCAACACTATGGAGAGCGAGACAACTCCACTCAGAAAGACGACGGACGGCATCAGATTTATGTTAGCGTCATGCTCAGTATGAAGTTTGGGAACCTCTGTGTTTGGTGGATTCTCTAATAATGCGTCAGGGGAAGTCTCGGGAGCATCTTCCATCTCTTCCCAGGTCGACTGAAAAGCCTCTGAGAGTTCAGGCGATGGTGGATCCTCACCGTCTGCTTCTCTCAGAGATTCGTCACTTTCTGCCTCAGGAGACACGATTTCAGTCGTACTGCCTTTGTGATGTTCTGCAGATCTGGTGTAACCCCCTGCAGAAAGTTCACTCATTCCCACTGCAACCTCCTGCTGGGTCGCACTGGGAGCTGAGACACATTCTGGAGGCAGTTCAAGACAAGGACGGTCAACCGTGCTGTCGGTTGACTCGTCCTCTCCTGGGGCTTCCCACAGATTCATCTCCAGGGCGGGAGGATGCATGCATGAGGCCTCAGAGGGAGAGGGAGCCTGGGAGCTGTGTGATCTCGGACTTGACTCTTGTTTCGCAGAGGGATTTGAATCAGGCAGTAGTGTGCAGGGACCTCCGTCTATTGGCTGCTCTGACGTTTGGTTGCCTAATTCACAGTGGAGTCTGGGTAAAGGCTGTGACTTATTTGGCTGGAGTACAAAGGATGAATTAGTTTGAAGTGTGGTTTCGGAAGACATACACGGGAATAGTTCACCTGGGGATACAGTGAGAGCGGACAGTGAGCCATCAGCAGATGGAAGCTCTTGGGTGGGTGGGACACCGGGAGCAGATGGGTGAACCGCAATCTGTTAAAGTAAAACAGCGAGACAACAGTGACAGCTATAAATACAAAGGGGAGAGATTTGAATTCCACATTAACATTGCACACAGAGAGAGGAAAAGCATTTTACTGCATACTAATGCTTTTCTGTCAAATGGATCCCATGCTGGCGACTTAATGGTGAGGCATGGGATGGGATTGGATGCATGTCTTTGTTTTTTATTATTGTTTTGACTTCTTGTTAAAAGGGAAGTTGACAAGGAAATCATGACCTGGCTACTCAAGACAATTCGGAGACGTTGCTGTGTGTCATTTCATGGTAAAACTCATTTCTTTCCAGCAGAAGTAAGATGCATTATTGCAGAGAGGCTCGAGTCAGCGGGAGCTCTAAGCAATAATGGCTCTTCTTTCTGCCCGGTGATAGAAGATGTTTTAAGTTTAGAGAGAAAATAATTCCGAAGTAAAACTACTCAAAACTAAGTGATTGGATTGTGGGTTGAACTGTACCGTTAAGAGACTTCTGCCCCCCCCCCCCGAAAGACAATTTTATCTTCCATTTTCACTTGACTCGATTTATTTTTTTTAAAGGAAACTGGCTCATAAGTAGAGCTTTGCCCGCTGTTAGGTTGCTGTGATCAAATCATGATAAAACCAGGACAAATATAAAACCTAAAGACTGAAAAATAAATGAACACCAATTACAAGATAAAGTGCAAAAGGACTAAGCGATAAAAACATGTGTAATTTTGTTTTTGCTATTTTCCCTGCGGTAAAGAGGTTGTGTTTCCGTTTGGTTTTGTTTTGGCCAAGGTTTTTATTTAAAGGCATTATTTTTCACTAATGGAAACGGCCTTGTCGGAGGTCTGCGTGACCTTCTAGTTCTTTCACTTCATCATTTTACACTAAATACTTCCATTTGTTCCCATGAGAGCACTTTTCATTTATTATGAAAGGGTTTGATGGCAGGACCGAATGATTGAAAAGCTTAAGATAAATCAAACTGAGTGCTTTTATCCTGGCAATTATACTGCCTTTACTTGAGTTGTTTAAAAAAACTTGATGAGGTATTTCACCTCTGAATACACCTGTATAACATAAGGTACACATTAACTATTTGGAGGAAGTTCATGCAGTATTTGACACGTTTATTTGATGTTTTATTGCTCTACCAAAGGGAAAGCTCATGCAAACAGTATTGTGTGCAGTATCTGAGGTAGTTAATCAGTGTTTTGCAGACCGCCCGTGACTTCCTTTCTTCTCAAATACAGAAGTCTTCCAGTCTGATGTGCTTTGTGTAGGGAGCAGAACCAAAACCAATTCTTGCTTTTCTTTAAAATGTTTGTGTTACTTAATGTTACTTCATATTAAGGCTAATAAAAATGACAAGGCTGTAATGCTAACTAACGTGCTAGCTACTAGCTAGGTAGCTAACTTGATCCAGCCACTCCTGGTCCTTTCATCAGACGGGAAGCGAAAGAACGAGCAAGACCCATTGCTGGTATGATAACAACCTGGTACTAAGCACACAGGCATCTTGTTAAAGTTATCTTATCTTAGCCAGCGCCATATAGATAGATTGTATCTATATGGCGCTGATTTTAGCTATCTCTTAGTGGAGGAACACAGTTATGACATCACTTACTCGACTCTGGGATTTGTAGTCTTTCTAGTTGCGTATTTTTCATAGTCTTATATTTCAACAGTTTTACGACAAACTGACTTTTTTGACATGGAAATTATTTTTTAAGACAGACAAACATCATATGTGTAATTCATGGCACAATTCCAACAGGATCGAAAAATACGTTTTCTCTCTCCATTGACTTCAATACATTATTTTTCCGAAATAAGGTCCCATGGGGCGGAAGTAGATGGGCGTGACTTCGCCACTCTATATTATTGAGGTAGAATTGTCCGGGGCTACGGAAAAAACATTCGGGGCAGGCCAGGCGACGCCACGGGCGAGCACACACACTACAAAGATGTCAAATATAATTTTACCAACAATGCGGAATTTATTGGCTACATATTACACAGATTATGCTCAGCGGGAGCAGCAATAACCGTCAAATAATAATTCAGACAGGGGAGCTGCCTGCCTGCCGCTAGGGGGGTGCTGCAGCGCCCTCAGCACCCCCCTTCCCGCGCCCATGTGTGTGTTCAGGTTCAAGTGTTAGTTTACATATTCCTTGAGAAAGGTGGAGTTCCCGTGGGGGAGGGGGGCAGAGAGAGGGGAGACCAGGTGCATGTTGCAAAAAAGTATTGTTACAGTGGATGAAGGGGGCGGGGGAGGGGTGTCTAAAGTCAAAGATGAATCTTGATTGGGCCAAATTTGACCTCGAGTCACCCAAAACAATTCTGCTGGGTCTCCCCAGACCCCAACACCAAATTATACACTTTCAAACTTGGCAAAAATGATCAAAATGAGTTTTGTAGTGTTTATATATCTGTTGTGGAGGATATCACGAAGCCTTGTTCCCATACCAAACACTAGAGCGTAGTTATTATATAATTTTAACTTGAAACGGGTCACGGGAGACCCCAACACAACATAAGGGTTAATGCCTACTCTTCCAAACCCTGCATAGGAGTCCCTTGCTAAAACTCAATATAATAATAACAATACATAAAGTGCTTTTCTAAACACTCAAATATGCTTTACAATAGAAAAACATTTAGTACGTGCATACAAGCATAGACACAAGATGCAATACCAAAATATATATTTATGCTGTAACCCTCAGTGAGAAAGCTATGAAGGGTTTGTGTCTGTCTAACTATTCCTTAAAAAGAGCACCAGGGTCAGAGTGATTGTGCAAAACACCATGTGGTCTAAAATGAGTTTCAGTGACATCGATTCAATACAAACACTTGACACAAACAGCACATTAATGCTAGGACTCATCCCAAATAAAGTTCTGATCACACATTACACCGGTGCAGATCTATATTAGTGTACCGTATCACTTACAACTGAAAGAGACATGAGTTCAAATGAAACATGGACACGATTGAAGGGTGCAACATCATGCATCACAACATACAGTTTTCGTGCTGCAGCGGGGAGAAGCGGGACTTTACCTAAGTTGTTGCCGAAGCTTCAATGAGCTGTGAACAATATAAAGCCAGTGATGATGAGCTTTAAAAGTCCAACAGAAATGTGTGTTATGTTTCATTAGACTGGCGTCGAGGCATGAAGCGCTTGGCCTGCTTATCTGTTACATGAAAGTGTCAACAACTGCATGCAAATCAAGAGAATTGGAATATCGTGTGGTGGGACTATTTCTGCAGGTCATTGACAGTTCATTGGTTCACATCAGGGGTGTCCAAACCTTTTTCACCGAGGGCCACAAACAGAAAAATATACGAAGGGCTGGGCCGCTCACTGGAGGTATAAGTTATAAGTTAGAAAACTCAATCAGGTAAATGATGGTTGATATTGATGAGAAAAACACACAGCTCTCCGTAGGGTTTCATTTATTGTGTTAGCAGCTCATTCCTTGAAACAGAAGCTGATAATAAGAGGAAATATGAAGTGTAGATTTCAAGGTTGCTATGTAAATGTGTTTTCTTATCAACTAACATTTGTTAGAACATGTTTTCAACTTGAATGGACTGAATTTATTTGAAAATGTGGCTTATTATTAGCACATGAATACTGTGTTATATATTTGAACATATTTAAAGGTCCCCTATTTTGCAAAATCCTCTTCTTCATGTCTCTTCTGCATCAACATGTGTCCCCTCTTCTTCATGTCTCTTCTACATCAACATGTGTCCCCTCTTCTTCATGTCTCTTCTACATCAACATGTGTCCCCTCTTCTACATCAACATGTGTCCCCTCTTCTTCATGTCTCTTCTACATCAACATGTGTCCCCTCTTCTTCATGTCTCTTCTACATCAACATGTGTCCCCTCTTCTCCATGTCTCTTCTACATCAACATGTGTCCCCTCTTCTTCATGTCTCTCCTACATCAACATGTGTCCCCTCTTCTTCATGTCTCTTCTACATCAACATGTGTCCCCTCTTCCTCATGTCTCTTCTACATCAACATGTGTCCCCTCTTCTTCACGTCTCTTCTACATCAACATGTGTCCACTCTTCTTCATGTCTCTTCTACATCTACATGTGTCCCCTCTTCTTCATGTCTCTTCTACATCAACATGTGTCCCCTCTTCTCCATGTCTCTTCTACATCAACATGTGTCCCCTCTTCTTCATGTCTCTCCTACATCAACATGTGTCCCCTCTTCCTCATGTCTCTTCTACATCAACATGTGTCCCCTCTTCTTCACGTCTCTTCTACATCAACATGTGTCCACTCTTCTTCATGTCTCTTCTACATCTACATGTGTCCCTTCTTCTTCATGTCTCTTCTACATCAACATGTGTCCCCTCTTCTTCATGTCTCTTTTACATCAACATGTGTCTCCTCTTCTTCATGTCTCTTCTACATCAACATGTGTCCCCTCTTCTTCATGTCTCTTCTACATCAACATGTGTCCCCTCTTCTTCATGTCTCTTCTACATCAACATGTGTCCCCTCTGTGGAAAGAGACTCTGAAAGTTTCAGGAACAAAGATTCTCTCTCTTTTTGTCCTGATCCATTTCTATAAAAACCTGATCAGATTTTGGCCACTTTATGATGTCATAACGATGTGTTGGCTTGTGTAACCATTAGCAACCAAGGTAACCCCCCCTCCCCCTATCACCTGAATCTCCTCCTAGAGCACCATTAGCCGCTTTCACACCAAGTACTTTGCCGCACTAAGTACCAATCGCGTTCACACCGGAGTACTTTTCCCTGAGGGAAGATTACGCAAATGAGCCGCTGACGTCACTTCTTCTTCTGCTTTGGGTTTACTGGCAGGCCGCAAACCACTTCACGGCGTATACTGCCACCCGAAGTCCCCGGCCGGAAGTCCCCGGAGTTGGGGACTGGCTTCAGTAGAAGCTGCTGGGAGTCCCAGCAGCTTCTACTGAAGCCTTCAGAGTAAATCGCCAGAACGCCGACACCTCCTCATCTCCACCGCTCCCATGTTTTCTTTTGTGTTGCCATAAGTTAGTCTCTCTCCGTTGGTGCGCGGGGCTGATGCTAATGCTAATTATGCTAATGCCAGCAAATACAATGGCGGCTTCAAAAAACATTTCAGAGTTTTACGGGGCGTGGTTTGCAATTCGCCCAGACAATCGAAATTGGTACCTTTTTGGTACTTTTTTGGTACCACCTCTCTAGCAGGCACTAAAGATGGCGGTAAAAGTTCCCAGCACTAAGTTCTCTTTTTGTGGGAACGCGACATCAGGGGTACTAACGGAACCAAACGGGAAAAGTACGGGGAAAAGTACTCCGGTGTGAACGCGCCTAATGTGTTCTTTCTAACCAAATCTCTCTCAGAGGGGCGTGGGGAGGGGCTCCTTATTTTCATCTAAAGTAACAGACAGAGAATCAGCACTTTGGAAACAGGGCTGAAACAGAGGGGATTATGGGTAATGCTGCAATGATCTGTTTGGTGTTTGGAGCCAAACACTTCAGAGACAGGTTCTGTATATATCTGAGAGCTATAATATATTGATGAAACACAGTATAATAGGGGACCTTTAAGAAGTACAATAGGAGACGTTTAATTTGTTGGACATATTTCATTATACTTTTAGAATTTGCTGAGGGCTGATTCAAAATGGTCCGTGGGCCGCATTTGGCCCCCGGGCCGTAGTTTGGACACCCCATGTACTCCCTTTAAAGCAGATCCTTTCTTTACACTCACCTCGATGTCGATCTCGGGCTGTATGATGACCGGGCAGAGAGGTGGGGGTCTGTTCAGAGCTGACCTGGAGGACCCTGCTTCTTCTGCTGATGGAAAACAGATAATCACACACTGAGAGGCTGATTAGTCCGCAGTGTGTGAGTCATTAAAGGGGCACTCCTCAGATGAAAACATGTACGTCATGTCTTCAGTGCGTCGGATCAGGATCTTAGGTTTAAGACTTTAATCCTATTTAAAGAAAGGCTGCGTCACTTCAGAGATGTTCAGATACAGTTTTTTCCAATTCCTAAACTAGCGGATTGTTGGATATGAAGACCATATCTTCATATCAGTAAGTGCATTGAACAAATCAATGACTGGATGGGTCAGAACTTTCTCCAATTAAACAAAGATAAAACTGAGGTAATGGTTTTTGGAGCCAAGGCAGAACGTATAAAAGTTAGCGCTGAGCTTCAGTCTGCAATATTCAAAACAACAGATAGAGCCAGAAATCTAGGTGTAGTCATGGACTCTGACCTGAGTTTCAACATTAAAACAGTTACTAAATCAGCCTACTATCACCTACAGAACATATCTAGGATTAAAAGACTAATGTCACAGCAGGATTTGGAAAAACTTGTCCATGCTTTTATCTTCAGTAGACTCGACTACTGCAATGGTGTCTTCACAGGTCTCACTAAAAAATCTATTAGAAAGCTGCAGCTGATTCAGAACGCTGCTGCTCGAGTCCTCACTAACACTAAGAAAGTGGATCACATCACTCCTGTTCTGAAGTCTTTACACTGGCTTCCTGTGTGTCAAAGAATAGATTTCAAAATACTGCTGCTGGTTTATAAAGCTTTGAATGGTTTAGGCCCAAAATACATTTCTGACCTCCTGCTAAATTATGAACCATCCAGATCTCTCAGGTCTTCAGGGACTGGTCAGCTTTCTGTCCCCAGAGTCAGAACTAAACATGGAGAAGCAGCGTTCAGTTATTATGCTCCATCTGGAACAAACTCCCAGAAACCTGCAGGTCCGCTGCAACTCTGACTACTTTTAAATCCAGGCTGAAGACTTTTCTTTTTGTCGCTGCTTTTAATTGAACTATTTACATCTTAAACTGCACTTGAACTTTTATCCATGTATTTTTTCTTTTAATGTTTATTTTATTAGCTTTTCTTTTTAATGACTGATTTTAAATGCCATTTTCTTAATGTCTTTCATTTTTTGTAAAGCACTTTGAATTGCCTTGTGTTGAAAGGTGCTATATAAATAAACTTAACTTGCCTTGCCTTGCCTTGCCTTGCCTTGCCTTGCCTTGCCTTGCCTTGCCTTGCCATATCTAATACCAGAATGATAAACACAAATACATATATGATGTATTTGTCAAGCAGCTTGTACGGATGTTATTTGATCCCATCATTGAATTCGGAAACGGTTACTAGCTGGTGATGGAAGTATTGCCTCTGTGTTACGCTGATATTTTAAAACCAGTGCGTAGTGCCTATGATAGGCTGTATCGGAGGCATTTCTGAAACCACGGTGGTATCTGGAAACCCTTCATTACATACTGGCCACTACAAGTATTAATTATGCTGTCATAACTCCCAACTCAATGGAAGTGCAATACTTGCGGATTACTGCTTCAATCATATATTGATATACGAATATCTATTATATTAATATTTATTCATTTATGTCTTGTTATTTCTACAAATCAAGACGGATATTTGGGATGACAGTACCTTCGTCTTTATCCTGCTCCTCCTCTGAATCGAAGGGATCCTCCATACTGAAAGAAAAAGAGACAAGAAAACACAAGGTATTCAGTAGTCTTAACAAACCCAACAGTACCCTCTCTAAAACACAAATGTAGTCCTAAAGAACCTCATATGGCCTAATGGTAGTCATGCTTTTAAACGCAGAGTGTACATGTATTTTTTTTAGACAGTGTACGTATACAGGAACGTTGGCTGATGCTGATTTTAGTTCTTTTTTATAATGTAATTGTTAAAAATCATAAACTGTTAAAGGTCCCATGTCATGCTTTTCCGGTTCTGACCCGTCCCCTTGTGTTATGAAGGTTTTTCTGCATGTGAACGGTCTGCAGAGTCACAAACCCTCAAAGTACACCCTGTAGCGAGTAAAACTCTAACACAGAGAAGACCTGTCTGTGCTGCCCCAGAACACCTCGTTGGACATTTCTCTTTTTCCATTGTTTACTTCCTGGGTTCTGTGACGTGTGAACACCCACATCAACAACAAATGACCCAAATGGACCAATCCGCGGAGCTCCTCACACACCAGGATCCCTTGGCTAACTAACAGAGAGTCCCATTAGGCGCATTCACACTGCAGTACTTTTCCCACAAAGGTTCATGAAAACTTAGTTCATGAGAACTCTTTTATCGCGTTCACACCAAAAAGAGCCGGTACTAAAATTAGTTCATGAGAACCTTTTTACCCGCTCGAAAGACCCTGCTAGAGAGCAGGGACTTTCGAGCGGCTCTTTTGTGAGAAAAGAGCTATATTTCTGATTGGCTGGGCGGATTGCAAACCACGCCCCGTAAAACTCCCAAAACGTTTTGTGAAGCCGCCATTTTATTATCCTTGCATTAGCATTATTATCATTAGCATTAGCCCAGCGCAGAAACACAGAGAGACTAACTTATGGCAACACAAAATAAAACATGGGAGCGGTGGAGATGAGGAGGGGTCGGCGTTCTGGCGATTTACTCAGAAGGCTTCAGTAGAAGCTGCTGGGAGTCCCAGCAACTTCTACTGAAGCCAGTCCCCAACTCCGGGGACTTCCGGCCGGGACTGTGGGCGGCAGTATACGCCGTGAAGTGGTTTGCGGCCTGCCAGTAAACCCAAAGCAGAAGAAGAAGAAGTGATGTCAGCGGCTTCATTTGCCTAATCCTCCCCCAGGGACTTATTCCGGTGTGAACGCGATCTGTACTTAGTTCATGACTAAGGCGTGTAGGACAGAGAGTGAATATACACACTATACAGAGATGCTGTTTGAGAAACCAATGTGAGTTTGGAAAATTGCACAATTTAAATCTATTCTATTCAACAATGGAATTATGATCAGTAAAAATAAATGGGACCTTTAACTGCAGCATTAACCACAATCGCGTTTACGATTAATTGTGTTAAGTGTGAACAGGAATCCAATTTGATGTTAATAGAATAAAAATATGGGAGACAGACATTATTTTAAAAGGATATGTGGGTGAAAGACAGCATCAACTCAGCTCCAGACACGGAGGAAGAAGTAAAAAAGGAGCTAAATTGTCAATGACACATATGTCGTAGTTTTATTGCATTAGTTTGCCATGAATTTAGGGGTTGATTCTGAATACTTAAAAATAAGAATTAAGTATTTACTAGGTTGCTAAGTAGTAAGGGCAACACTGATAAAAAGCGCTGCAGTAAGCCATAGGATTTTCTCTCCAATAGTTTTGCACTGATAAGTATTATCAAGACTAAATATTATTTACAAAACCTAAGAGCACAAGATCTACACTTAGTTTTGTATTTTCGACTCATCTTTGGCAACAACGGGAAGCCTGTGGCTCAGTGGGTTAGTGTGCTGATCGTCGAATCAGAGGATAGCAAGTTCAAACCCCACTGCAGTCAGCATGTTCATGGACTGTGAACTCAAACTTGGGTGTCAGATTAAGTCGGTGGTAAAAACGAGCTTTTATCACCTGAGGCAGCTAGCCAAAGTAAAACCTTTTCTCTCCAGACAGCAGTTTGAGACAGTGATCCATGCCTTTGTCACCACCCGGCTGGACTACTGTAACTCTATTTACATGGGGGTCAGTGGGTCCTCCCTCGCACGACTGCAGCGGGTGCAAAATGCCGCAGCAAGGCTCTTAACAGGCACACGGAAGTATGACCACATTTCCCCTGTTTTAGCTTCTCTCCACTGGCTGCCAATTTATTTTAGGATCCATTTTCAAATTCTTTTATTTACTTTTAAATCCCTAAATGGCATGACCCCACCATACCTTACTGAGCTGCTACAGCATTACACGCCGAACCGCCCTCTCAGGTCAGCGGACCAACTGCTCCTGAATGTGCCTAAAACCAGGTCAAAGCTCAGAGGGGACCGTTGCTTCTCTGTAGCGGCTCCCAAACTGTGGAACGCTCTGCCCCTGGAGATCAGACAGGCCTCCACACTGCCTGCTTTTAAATCGCTTCTTAAAACCCACCTCTTCTCCTTAGCGTTTTAACATTTGGCGTTTCAACATCTTTCAGTGTTGCTTTTTTGCTTTTAAATTGTTTTTTGTTTTTACTTGTACTTGTTTTATGGTGTGTGAGCTGAGCGGTGTTACTTCTTTGTATGCTTTGTTTTATCTATTTGCCTGTACAGCACTTTGGTCTGGAGGTTTAAAGTGCTTTATAAATAAAGTTGTATTGTATTGTATGTCGTTGTGTCCCTGAGACACTTCACCCCAAATTGCTCCTGTGGGGATTGTCCTCAGTATTGAGTATGTGAGTCGCTTTGGATAAAAGCGTCTAACAAGTGACATGTAATGTAATGTGATGTAACAAAAGCAGCATCTGAATCATCTGATAAATGCAGAGTCCATATCTAAAACAAAGAGCCGCACCTCCACGTTTGAAATGGCCGAGCAGGTGCTCACACACCGTCATCAACACCTGTTACGGATAATTAGTCTCAATATTTGCTGATGCGGTTTGGATGTTAATGTGCTGAACGAGCCTTTGTACTGTACTGTACGTTTTGTACGGATCAGTTACTGTACTGCCGCTCGGTGTTTAATTGCCAGATGCCTCCGCGATGACACTTCTCATTAGAGTGTTTGTTCAAATAGACAACGAGGTGGGAAATGAGTGAGCGAGGAAATGTGCACTGAGGGTCATCGTAAAGTGCAAACACCGGATCAGCCATTCAGTCATATTAAAGGCAATGCGTCTGATCTAATTGTGGTGCATTCACCTAATGGATATCAACTTGAAACTTCCCCAGATGAATTACTTTGAATTATAATGTGTTTTGTAAGACCAGTTCTCTGTATTGTTATGTTTAATAATGCATGTATATAATTAAAGAGGCCTTATTCCCTTTCCTATAGTGTGCTACATAGGTTTGTGTGCATGTTAATGGTCTGCACACGCTAAAATCGCCTCCATTGTAGTCCTTTGTTTACTTCCAGAACATAATGACATCACTATGTTACACTCACGTTTCTATTGGCTTGCACTCCAACACATTGTACGTGATAGGCTAAGGGGCGGGACATCTCTAAGCATGTTGACCAATCACAACAGAGCCGGCCAGCTAACCAATCAGAGCAGACTGTAATTGTATTGTGAAAGTTGTACACACTACAGGTGAATAGGGTCAAACATTTAACTAACAGATATCATCATGAAACCTCCCCATGACATTATTGACATTAAGACAATTAATTATTGTATTACAAGTTTTCTGAAAATATTATGCGTATATAAAATACCGAAATAGATAAACATGGTAAGACGTGTGTGTGTGTGTGTGTGTGTGTGTGTGTGTGTGTGTGTGTGTGTGTGTGTGTGGCCTAGCATTACTATACTTGTGGGGACCTAAATCTGTTTACACAGTCACGTGTGGGGACTCGCCTCCCTTATGGGGACAAAATGGAGGTCCCCATGAGGGGAATCATTAATTTTAGGGTGAAGACTTGGTTAGGGTTAGGATAAGTCTCCAGGAAATGCATGTACGCCAATGTAATGTCCCCTGAAGTGATGTATACATGGTGTGTGTGTGTGTGTATTTGTGTGTTTGAGTGTGTGTGTGTGTGTGTGTGTGTGTGTGTGTGTGTGTGTTTGTGTGTGTGTGTGACGATTATGATTGATTATTATTACAATTTCTATGTCTATGTTAAAATAAGTTGATCTCATTTTTCATTAAACTACATTATTATTCACTGCCGTTTTGATCTCAAGTACTTTTTTGATAGCGTGTCATACAATAGCACACAGGCCTCAGCCTCTCAGCGACTTTGTTTCCTGCTGTCGCTACACTTGTTATGGAAGCTAAATAGCCTAACATCTGAAATAAAAACTATATTTTTGCCCGTAGGTCTTGCTTTGAAATCACCTGCAGGAATATATTTCTACAAGTCGTAAGTTGTGCTGACAGGTGCAACATTTCCAAGAGTCTTGCAATGGATGCCAAATGAGCTAAAGGTCATCAGTGTGATGAGCGTGTCAAATGGGAATCACCTGACCAGATCTTCTTACTCCTGCTTATTTCAGTTTGATATCAGCTGAGGAGATTTATCATCTGATAGACACTGAAAGGGATCAAGTCATCAAGTCATTCAGTGTTAAGGCGAGACACACAGGTGAATAGGGTACTTTTTGTTAACTTAAAGATATCAGAGAGAAATTTCTCCAGTTAATTACTTACATTAAGACAATTTTTTTTTGTATTACAAGTTCTCTGAAATAGCATGTTTAAATATGCAAATGAGACATAATCTCATTAAATATGCGCATATTTAAATCCATTTCAGGAACACAGATCTGAACTTTGGATAAAGCCAGGTTCAAAATTCTCGTTTCATTTTGTAGTCATATTAGAATCTAAAGTTTTTACAGAAGGGATTTTGGATATCTCTTTTTATCACTCCATAAATCAGAAAATACTGTCAACAGCCCTAAAATATCAATTTTCACCATGTTTCTAGGTATAAAATGTTGTATAATTCAGGCTATGAATGATATAGGAACAAACCCTTCTGTAAAAGCCTTCAGAATATTGAGAAAATCTACGGAGAAATCTACAGACGCAAATAGACAACCTATAGTAAAATAAACACCTAAATGTGTATTTTGTACGTTTTCCTTCCAAAAGCCTGAAAGAAAACATGTTATAGAATCAAAATAGCACAACATCTCAAAAACGATGTTTTCGCCTGCCGTGTCTCGCCTGAAGCTAAGTGTTGAAGCTCTGATATGGAAAGCACAGTCTCATCAACAATCATTACAATAATAAGAGGTTATTTGTCCTTTATGCAACGAGTTTCTCTTGGCTCAGCAGCCTGTGATATGTATACTAAACTAAACTTAGACTGATCCATATAATCAGCTGTTAGAAGATAATTGTTAAAGGCACACCCTTTGCAAGCAACTCACAACAAAAGCATGCTCAGACCTGCAGCCACCATCTGATCTGATAAACTACTTCTGCTCTCCCATAAGCAGATTAGAGAGCCTCTTGTTCTTTATTCAACCCCTTACTCTACTTAACATCTTTTAATTCTTCTCTAAAGTAAAACGACATGTCCGTTGCTTTTCTCTTGACCAGTGCTCAGGTCGGTCAATCGGTCCGAAAAGGTGGAAGTTAAATATGTTATTCGTGGGGAGATCATGCCTGACCTGGAAAAGCTGTCACGTTTTTTACATACACTCAACTGAGTCACTTTATTTGCTGAAATGCGACTTGTTTCGTTGTTTTGGTTTCACATGTGCATCGTCAATTAGATTTTTAATACACAGAACAGTTTGAAATACTTTATCTAAGGAGCGTTAGTTAACCAAACTAGATTTCTCCCCGAGGAATCTTTGCTGTAGTGTGAGGTAGTAGCTTGCTGTATCTCTGTTGCTCTACTAATTTGTTAGTTTGCTTAAACTTTGCATGTTATAAACAGAGATGAACTACTTCTGCTCTCCAATAGGCAGATTACAGTCTTGTTCTTTATTCAACCCCTTACTCTACTGTACTTTAACATATTTTAATTCTTCTCTAAAGTAAAACGACATGTCCGTTGCTTTTCTCTTGACCAGTGCTCAGGTCGGTCAATCGGTCCGAAAAGGTGGAAGTTAATATGTTATTCGTGGGGAGATCATGCCTGACCTGGGAAAGCTGTCACGTTTTGCCTGAGTCTGATCTGGACATGAAACCCGGGTCACGTCGCAACACTCCACAGCGAGTTGATGCAAAACAACGTCTAACGCTGAGGCCAGACTCATGGACGAGTGATACTGAAACAAACACAGCCTAGTTCCTGCTCAGATTGAACTTTGCACCTTCAGATATATGCATTGTTGTCTAAAGACTATATTCAGTATGTAGAAATATGTATATTTTCTACTTTTTTGATGCTATTTCTATTTGAGATGTTTACATTTTGGATTGTTTATTTCTAGTCTCTAATGTACGATGCGTTTTTTATGCTGCTGCCACGCAAACATTTCCCAAATTGGGATCAATAAAGTATCTTATCTTATAAAAAGGAATAATAAGGTTCCTGTTGTGGACACTAATGGGTTTGTGTTATCCAGAGCCACTTTCATATGGATAGACTTGACTCAAATACACAGTGAACGTACTGTCAGTGTGGTTCATATTAATGTGCTGTTGGTAAAATATTCTAATGTCTAGACGTGTTTCATAACACCATCACCTTCCTCCCACCGGCTGCTTTGTTAATGTGTTCAAATCTAATTATCAGTGAACATCAAAGCAGCTAATGAATCTGTAACGCCGCCACATATCCTGCTCCCCCGTCTCTCTCATCTCCCTCATCTCCCCCCATTCAATCACTGCCTCCCCCCTCCATCACCATCACTCTGCAGATGTGGAAGAAGCACTTAGATTCTTAACTTCAATAAAAATAGTGATACCACAGTCTGGAAATACTCCATTAGCGGTGAAAGTCCTGAGTTTAAAATGCCACTAAAGTAAAAGTATGTTTCATTGCATTCAGCTGATGTTTTATCCAAAGAAAGCTACAAAGTGTTTTTAACCATGACTAAACAAAGTGCAACACAAGGCAGCAATCCTGCAACATCCTGTACATACACTGGCTTCCTGTGTGTCAAAGAATAGATTTCAAAATACTGCTGCTGGTTTATAAAGCTTTGAATGGTTTAGGCCCAAAATACATTTCTGATCTACTGCTAAATTATGAACCATCCAGATCTCTCAGGTCTTCAGGGACTGGTCAGCTTTCTGTCCCCAGAGTCAGAACTAAACATGGAGAAGCAGCGTTCAGTTATTATGCTCCAAATATCTGGAACAAACTCCCAGAAACCTGCAGGTCCGCTGCAACTCTGACTACTTTTAAATCCAGGCTGAAGACTTTTCTTTTTGTCGCTGCTTTTAATTGAACTATTCATATCTTAGACGGCACTGTAACTTTTATCCATGTATTTTTTCTTTTAATGTTTATTTTATTAGCTTTTCTTTTTAATGACTGATTTTAAATGCCATTTTCTTAATATCTTTCATTTGTTGTAAAGCACTTTGAATTGCCTTGTGTTGAAAAGTGCTCTATAAATAAACTTGCCTTGCCTTGCCTTGCCTTACATTACATGTTAGACGCTTTTATCCAAAGCGACTTACATACTCAATAGGCGCATTCACACCGCAGTACTTTTCCCACAAAGGTTCATGAGAACTTAAGAGTTCGCATGAACTAAGTACAGATCGCGTTCACACCGGAAAAAGTCCCTGGGGGAGGATTAGTCAAATGAAGCCACTGACGTCACTTCTTCTTCTTCTGCTTTGGGTTTACTGGCAGGCCGCAAACAACTTCACGGCGTATACTGCCCCCACGGTCCCCGGCCGGAAGTCCCCGGAGTTGGGGACTGGCTTCAGTAGAAGCTGCTGGGACTCCCAGCAGCTTCTACTGAAGCCTTCAGAGTAAATCGCCAGAACGCCGACACCTCCTCATCTCCACCGCTCCCATGTTTTATTTTGTGTTGCCATACGTTAGTCTCTCTGCGTTTCTGCGCTGGGCTAATGCTAATGCTAATAATGCTAATGCGAGGATAATAAAATGGCGGCTTCACAAAACTTTTTGGGAGTTTTACGGGGCGTGGTTTTCAATCCGCCCAGCCAATCAGAAATATAGCTCTTTTCTCACAAAAGAGCCGCTCGAAAGTCCCTGCTCTCTAGCAGGGACTTTCGAGGGGGTAAAAAGGTTCTCATGAACTAATTTGAGTACCGGCTCTTTTTGGTGTGAACACGATAAAAGAGTTCTCATGAACTAAGTTCTCATGAACCTTTGTGGGAAAAGTACTGCGGTGTGAATGCGCCTCTTACTGTGGGCAATCCCCACAGGAGCAAGTTGGGGTGAAGTGTCTCAGGGACACAACGACATGCTGACTGCATGGGGTTTGAACCTGTGACACCCTGAGCCACACACCTATCTATCCACTGAGCCACACACCTCTGTAAATTAGCTTTCACATTGTAGAGAAGAATTATCAGCAATATGTACATCACAAAAAAAGTTATACAAATAAAACGACTCATTATGTAGTAGTGCAACAAACTAAACTAATATAAATAAACTAATAGGTTATGATAATATACAGTAGGTTAAGCTACCCATCAGTATATCAAGTCATTCAAATAGACTGCACCATTATAAAGTGAACCGTGAAGTGACGAGCACATTACTGCAGCAATATAATTAAATACTATAATCTATTATTCTGGAATACGCCATTTTGCACAATTATTTATTTTGTTTTTAAAGTTTATTTTCATGCTAATACTTTTGTAGTTTTACTGAAGTAAGATTTTGAATGCCATGCCACTAACTCTACAATGTATTATTTCTACTTAAAACTATACGTGTTCATCCACATGTCCACAGTGGCTCAGTCAGTAGGGGCTTGGACAGGGAGCTGTAGGGTCGCCGGTTCAAGTCCCCAACCAGACCTATATGGAGTGTGAACTGCTACTTGGAGAGGTCCCAGTTCACCTCCTGCCCTGCCGTGGTGCCCTTGAGCAAGGCACCGAACACCTCCCATTGCTCCCCGGGCGCTGTCCAATAGCTGCCCACTGCTCCTAGTGCTAGACTCCTGGTAC
Source organism: Harpagifer antarcticus (assembly GCA_902827135.1). Taxonomy (NCBI): domain Eukaryota; kingdom Metazoa; phylum Chordata; class Actinopteri; order Perciformes; family Harpagiferidae; genus Harpagifer; species Harpagifer antarcticus. The sequence goes on along the minus strand of CADEHL010001253.1, from coordinate 164,803 downwards.
TAGGATGGGTTAAAAGCAGAGGTCACTGTGTGCTCTGCATTACAGAGGGGTTCATCCCTCCCAATTTTAATTAAAAATAAATAAGCCTGCGGGTCTTCCTGCTGTCTCTGTGCATTATTAGATGTTTAACACACTTTCATGTTGATATAACAATAAACTAAGCATATCATGTGAAAAGCTTGCATTATTTTAAATAAACTCAACTGAGTCACATGATTTGATGGCATAAGCCTTTTGCTGTTGTGTTTTGGTGTCTGTGCATTTTCAATTAGATGTTTCTCTCAAAGCAGTTTGAAATACTTCTTCTGAGGAGATGTTTACTAACCAAACGATTTGTGTCCCTGAGTTGGCTCCGCTGTAGTGTGAAGTGGTTGGTACCTTTCAAAGTACCCTTACTCTGCTAATTAAACGTTCATGTTGACGTGACGATAAACAAAGCGTTTAATCCTCTCAAACGCAGTGAAGTAAAAGCAGCGCCCCTCCTGAGAGGAGCCAGTCATCAGTGCTCCTCCAGGACTCGGAGAGAAAGGTCAGAGGTACGCAGAGTGAATGTCGGGGAGCGCCAGCCTGAAAACGACACCTGCCCTTCGCCTATTTTCATCGCCTCACACACCACTGGCTGATTGGCATTCTGTGAGTGAACTCGCTCCAAACGCCCCTCTCTCTGCAGACGCTCAAACATCGGCCATAAATTCACTCCGTACATTTGATACGTGAAAAATATAGCATTGATATCGTGTTAATAATAAACCCATGGTGCAATTCAACTCAGCCATACAAGAAGTTTATAGATTTGTAATCTTCACGGTCTACTGTGTGTTCTCTACTTTTAATGCTGATTTAATTCTATTTTGAGATGTTTAAATTCTACTATTGTTTATTTCTACACTTTAATTTCTACTTATGTGCCTTGTTTTGTTTTGTTGTGTTTTATTCTGCTGCGACGCAAACATTTGCCAATTTGGGATCAATGAAGTACGTTTTATCTTATCTTATTATTAAGAACTCAAATCTTTAACTTAAGTAAAAATATAAATACTATGGTCTTTAAAAGTCCGCCGTTGAACATGTAACTTAAAGGTGGGGTAGGTAAGTTTGAGAAACCGGCTCGAGATACACTTTGTTATATTCCATGGAATGCTCTTAACATCCGATAGCAATGAATATCTGAAGTGCTTTGACACAAAATCCATAAATATATCATCTGTGGAAGCCGTGGCGCTGTAAAAAGCTCGACCAATCATCTGAGCCGGCTAAAGTAACTGGATGGCCTACCTGCCTGTCAGCCTTCCATCGGGGCACAAACTTATCTCGTGCCCATGACTTTGATAGACGGCAGTGTTGCTCTTTTGATGTTCTCTATCCCGTTATCCTTCATTCTTTTGGATAATCATGTTGTGAACATCTGCCTTCCTGACAGCCTTTCTACCTTTTGTTTGCACTGTGTAACTGCTGGGACTGAATATGATGATGTGTAAGTGTGTTTTGTTGAGATCCCACTCGTCCTGAATGCAGTCTCAGGCAGACCTGCTGAATAAAGCTGATTAGTTAGTCAGCGACAGGATCCTCTGCTCTGAGGTCAGGTGCTTTGAGACGTTTCACTCCATGATTTGAAGGCATACACTATTTCACTGTAAATAATGACAATTGTAAAAATGATTGATGCACAAAGGGTAGTTCTAATAAGATACGTTTTTTGATCAGTGTAAATTAGCTTTGGATGACAATATGTCAAAAGTAATGACTTATTATTGTTCCTTTGATATGTTTGCATTTGAGTTGTATTGGTTGAAATTGACACAACCCAAAGTAAACCAAACATGGAACCTATATGGAAGAGAAAAGTGTATCAGTGTTCACACAAGGAGGGAAAGGGTGTGTTGATGACAGGAGATAAGAAATGGATTTTTGTGTTTGAAATTGGATATTCAGGGGAGTTACGAGGAGACAAAACAAGTGTGTGGCCTTTCACTCATCTAAAATGGAACCTGTTACAAAATCAGTGCTTTTTATTAGATGTCTGGGTCCAAAGGTGTTATAACTCCGGAGTTGGTGTTGCCTATTTTAGCATTTGGGCACTTTACAACCGACCAACCTGGAGATCAGAGGTCAAGGCCCAAATACTGCACACACATTGTGTAAAATGAGCGGTCTGTGTTTGTGGGATTAAAGCACGCTTGTGACAGCAGATTTACCTGTAGGCTTTTGGAGGTTTGAGGATACCTCTTGACTGCTGCATGTCGGTGTGTTTCTGAGCCAACTCGTCTTCATAGGACAGGAGCAGAGTCACCACATAGTTCATATGGGAGTTATTGGCCCAGTAGTCTCCATCAGACGTCTCGTAGCGCACGACAAACTCAATGCGAGAGCCGTGAGTGATGTAAGGAGGTGCAAAGGACAGCTTGAAGGAGAACTGGTCAGTGTTCCCATCATTAGAGCCCTGCACGTACTCTGCAGGGTGGTCAAAGTAGGACGCCCAGCTGTCCATGGTGGATCTGATGTACACTGCTTTGTGGAAGGACACGTTCAGGACTCTGATCAGCCCTCTGAGAGCAAGAGGCTCATCCTCTGCGGGGGAAATCTGCTCCACTTCCACTTTGCTCGCGTGCACCGCCTGCAGCAGGGACCCCCCGCTGGGCGCACTGAACTCTGGGTGCACATGATAAGTGGGCTCCCTCTCCGGCTTCCTATACTTTGCCTCCTCTTCCTCCCACCGTGCGCTCTCCTCTTCACTGTCCGAGTCAAAGGCAACAAATTCCTTCACATCCACCAGATCCCCACCTGTTGTGTCGGCGAATTGCACCTTCTTGCGCACGGACAGCGCCAATTGGATGCGTAAATACTCTGCGGTTTCATCGTAAATGGAGTGGCCTCTCTTCCTGGGCACCGGGGAGCATCTGGGGATGAGGCGCACGTCATCGCTGTCATCGTCTTCATCATCGTCATCGTCGTCCATGCAGTTTCTCTCTGCGTTCACGGCGGATTTGTCGATTTTAATGGTGGTGAAAAGGCCCTCCTGGCTTGGTATGGATAAAAAAGACATTTCTGCAGACACTCATGGAAGCTGTGTACATATGGAGTCTCCAAAAAATAAAAAATCACTACCAAATGCTCATTATTTGCGCAGCAGTAGATCCAGTGCTGTTCCTGTTACGCACGGAGCCTCTCTAGTCCCAGCGTTAAAAGTCGCCCATGGAAACATGTGTTTGCTGCCAGCCCTTGTGATAGAGTATCCCCCGGTTCACATGACTTTATGCACCGCAGTTTGGCTGCTGTCGCGGAAGGAAAAGCTTCTAATTTTAGCGCTGACCTACAGAGCTCTCCATGCCCCAAATGTGTCTTTAGAGATGGTATAATCCTGCGACTTCCCCCCTCTTCTGTTTTGGTTTAGGCTGGATGAACGCCCACAACTGGAAATAGGATATAAATGTAAAATGATATCAGCCAATCGTAAGCCTTTCTCAGGTATGACACCATTTTAAAATGATATAGCATTATAATACAACATCTGCAGACACCTTCAGGTGCAGGATTAATAGGTTATTTAGAATCACACATTTAATTATTAATATAAAGGCAATATATAGGATATGTGTTGGTTGCAGGGTGACAAACATGATTTATTAGCATCATTTAATCTTAATCGATTTCTAAAATATTCCTGATTTGTAGGCAAATAAAACATTAAATACAAATACATATTTTGACAGATTTATCATTTCTATTTCCCTTTCATTTATATTGGAGTTTAGTATTGTAATAGCTTATATGTATGTTTTTCTATATTTGTTGTTGTTATATATTGTAACAATGTACATATTTTAATATACTTATATCTTAATTGTATTTTAAATATTTATCTTGTAAAATGGCATAATATACAAACAATAAATATATAGGCAATATAGGCTAGAAAGATAAATAAAGATACTGTATCTATAGATAAAATAAAGAATAGCGAAGAATGCACTGTAATAGACCAACGTATTATTAAAGCAAACGAATATAAACAAAATATACTTTACATACATTATAAGGGTGCAAAATGCAGGGGTTTTCTCTACGTTTTGAATGCACTGAGGCAGAGTTTGAGTACAACATGAACAATGTAATTCTGGTGTCTTCAATCCTATAGCTTTATGGCTTCATAGCTTCCATCATATAGTGTAATGCTATATATAGGTTTATACATATGTGTTTGTACTAATTCATGTTAGGATTAGGTCTCATTCTGGCTGCTCGTGCTGCTGCGCAGTTAAACCGCTGCCGTGTAAACACACACTTGTCGCTGATTGGCTGAGACATTTTAGCGCGGCGTCCTGCAGCCAATCAGAGGATTGTTTTTCTGTCACGTCGTTGCACGGATAGTAGGCTAACGGATATTGCAAACACAAACTAACACAAACAACGCGGGTTTGTTTCTAAAGACGGCACGGCACGGGAAGGGTTGTTAATGTGGACCGAGTGTTTCCTGATGGACTTATATTCGTGAAAATGTGGAGCGAACATCGATGCGAGGACACACGAATTGGGTAACGTAAGCTAGTTAGCATTAGCCTGCTAATTCACCACAAGGCCGCTGATAAAAACAACAAGCTTCCTGTTCTGAAGGATGTAGGTTACTCTACGATCCGAGTTACAACACCACAGCTGTTACCTACGGAGCACACGTTCAGTGGTGCACACGATTTTATTATTAAGTTTGTTTTTAGTTGTGCTTGCAGGCTACCTAGCTTGGTAGCTTTTCGACTAGCTGGTTAGCATGAGTGAAGTGACTGATTCCAAACAGTCCGCTGACTCTGCGTCCAGGAAACGGCGTTTGGAGCCCGATGGAGGCAGCGAGGTGCCCAGCAAGTGCCCAAAAGTCAGGGAGACATTAGAGGAGGCGGGGGCCACTTCGGAAAGTTGCAAAAACAGTGAAGCAGATGGGGAAGAAACAGCCAGGAAGGAGGACCAGTCAAAGGAGAGCGAGGGAAAACCAGCGGAGGGTCTGCAGGGTCTGCAGGGTTCAGAGGACCCCTGTGCACCACCTGTGAACAACCCCAAGACTAGCAGCCCTAAGGCAAGCCACACAGAAAAGCCACAGTCCTCAGATGCACAAGGCTCTGCTGAATCTAAGGAAAACACACAGAAAACAGCAGGGGCAAAGCTGGGACCCTCAGCCTCTCTGGATCAGACCGACTCTGCAGCCATTGCAGCGGCTGAAGCTCTTGCCAGTCTCACAAGAGGAGACGGGGAAGACAGCCGAGAGACTCCTTGCTCCTCAGAAAAGGCTAAACCGGTGAAACAGGGGAGCAAGTTCAAACAGCGTGGGAGTCACCACCACCACCACCACCAGTCAAAAACAGGCTCCAGGACGCAGGCAGCGGCAGCAGACAGCTCCACATCTGTCCACAGCACCGATAGGGAGGATGGAGACGAGATGCCCGGAGCAGACGAAGGCGATGAATCCATGTCTGGATCCTCGTCCACTCCAAGCTCTTCTTTCCCGTCTGACAATGAGGACAATGAGGACGGGGAGTGTGCCATCGTGTCGGTGAAGATGGCCCCGGAGATGAGGCAGTCGGTGGCCCTCCTGGCGCAGGTGCAGATGAGACTGGAGGCTCTGGAGAAGAAGAACGCTCGTCTTCATCAACGGCTGGAGCTGAAGATCAGCCGTCAGCGGCGTCCACATCTGGATCAGCGCAGATCCATCACAAAGACCATCCCCGGGTTCTGGGTCACAGCTGTATCCTTAACATGAACACTTCCTATGTTTTGTTCCAATTAGGCAATCAATATTATGTACACACTAACAGTGCAGTAACAAGAGCAATTCAATAACTACAGGAAACATAGACGGTCACATAATGAATGTAAATATTAGCAGTGCAAAACCCGTAGTGGTAGTTACGTAATTGCACGTTATTTATCGAACATTATTAATAATAATAACACTTCCCTTCCTATGTTTTGTTCCAATTAGAGCTAGGCAATCAATATTATACCGATATTAAGATACAAGACTAGATATTGTGTTGGATTTCTGATATTTAATGAAGTATAGTGTCTTTTCCTGGTTTAAACGGCTACATTACTGTAAAGTGACGTCAAGTTATGAACCTACTAGACTATTCCAGCTGTTCTGTTAGATGCCTGCACCTAATTTGTAGTTTGACATGCATTTATTTAGTTATTTGAACCTGGACAGCGCACATTGATGAACACTTGTGTAAATAAAGCGTTAATTAAGCGTCTTTGGGTTCAAGAAAAGCGCTATAGAAATGTAATTTTATTATTAAATGAGCCGGATTTGAGTTTTGAGCTAATTTCCATCCGTAGTCCCGTCACATACAACATATAAGAACATGACATTTATATACATAGCAAAAATAAATACGTGATATATGCAGGAAGAGCAAGAGCAGCATGTAGCATTAACCACATGGCAGTGCAATGTAGCAGCTATGGTATATGAAGTGTGTGATTATGGCAAAAATCATAATTACGATTATTTTGGTCAATAATTGATATCACGATTATTAAAAACGATTATCCATTTACTTTGAAAGCATCCATTTATTGAAAACAGAATGTGAACAGTATGTTTTTAACAGTTGATTACCCTGAACTTTAAGTTTAATTCAACTGAAAAAATTATTTTAATTTTTTTTTTTTTTTTTTTTTAAATAAAGTTAATAAGCGTTTCAAGCCAAAATCGTAATCGAGATTAAAATGCGATTAATTGCACTGCCCCGGTGCACGATAAGATAAAAGTGCTACCTAAAGGGCAAGAGGAGATACCCCTGTGTTAAAGTGTATTTAGCGGTGATTACACGTCTGTTTGTTTCTCAACCGTTCTTTGAGTTGACCTTTAAAGCTATTGAGAGTTGGACAATCCGGTATCCCAGTTGGGAGGCTATTCCACAATGAGCTTTAATTTATAGAGTGCTTTACCTGTCTTTATGACTACCTAAAGCACTTTTAGATGAACAAAACAGCATTCACAAATTCACACACATTCATGCACTGTTTGCCAGCAGGAGAAAGACGTTTATATCCACTTAACTAATGAATATCTCTAAAAACTGTCATGGTGTAAATAGTTTTTCAAAGCATCAATAGACAACCTTTCAGTATCGTTGCAGTATCTTGTAGAAATATTGTGAAGAAAGAAATCCTTTTTGTTGTACTGTCTCCAATCCCCAGAGCCCTAGTTATAATAATGTATAATTATGTTTTGAGTTTTCTTAACTGCCATACGCCAGCTGTTGAATCATCCTCACCTCTCGGCTCACATCGACGAGACCGATGAAGACGCTCTGAGCTACATGACGGATCTCGAGGTAAGAAGTGTTGCTTTGTTCTTGCAGATGTATCTCTTTCTTTCTATGCCTAGTGGTGGTCTTACTCTGTATGTGTTTTTCAGATCGAGTCCTTTAAGAATAATAAGCTGGGCTACAGGATCCGTTTCCACTTCAGGCGGAACCCGTACTTCCAGAACAACATCATCATGAAGGAGCTGCACCTCGGGATGGGAGGTAAAGATATTCATGTCGTGATTAACTCAAAGCATATTGTAGTTAAAGCAACTGTGTAACATTCATAAACACACCTCCGCCCCTCAAAGACTGCAACCACAACTATTTAGAAATATTTATGGCTGTTTGACTTGCATCCTTTGGTTACTATAACCCTTTGTGAACACACAAGAAATACACTTCTTTTATACTAACGTTTTTAGATTGACATTGAATTTTATCTCGTTGCACTCTCATCGCTACTACCACCGTCTACTGCGGTGAGAGTTGTGTCTACTGCGGTGAGAGTTGTGTCTACTGCAGTGAGAGTTGTGTCTACTGCCGTGAGAGTAGTGTATATTGCAGTGAGAGTTGTGTCTACTGCGGTGAGAGTAGTGTCTACTGCGGTGAGAGTTGTCTCTACTGCGGTGAGAGTTGTCTCTACTGCGGTGAGAGTAGTGTCTACTGCGGTGAGAGTAGTGTCTACTGCGGTGAGAGTTGTGTCTACTGCGGTGAGAGTAGTGTCTACTGCGGTGAGAGTAGTGTCTACTGCGGTGAGAGTAGTGTCTACTGCGGTGAGAGTAGTGTCTACTGCGGTGAGAGTTGTGTCTACTGCGGTGAGAGTTGTGTCTACTGCGGTGAGAGTTGTGTCTACTGCGGTGAGAGTTGTGTCTACTGCAGTGAGAGTTGTGTATATTGCAGTGAGAGTAGATGCAGTGAGAGTTGTGTCTACTATAAAATAATATATTGTGGTCATTGTTAAAAAATGTCTGCTATTATTATTATTATTATTATGAGTATATTATTATTTGTATAATGCGCTTTCTGCCCTGTCATCAGGAGTTAGACATGTAATGGCCTAGATTAGAACCTTCATTATCCTAAACTGCTGGGCATTTCCCTAAAGCGAATATACCTTTTTATATTTTCTACTCTTCACTTACTTTTCAGCAGAGGTCGGCATTGATGTACAGAGCCGACAGAAGACCTTGTTTATATCATCATATTGAAGCAAACTCCATCGATGAAGCTGGCTGAAACGTTCTCTCCCTCTTCTTCTCATACTCCCTGTCACTCTCCTTTAACTCCTCCGGTGACATTCTTTTATTGAAGATAGTTTTTTGCCAGGCGCTTGGCCGGTTACCGCTGGTATTAAAAAATATTTGGCGAATGGTTAGGTGGCGAGAAAGTCTGTAGTGAACAAGCGCGCGTTTGTTGTCGTTCACCCAACAACGACAACTGCCTGTAGCGTTAATAAACGAAACAATTTAACAAAATACCACAGGACCATTTTTTTTTTTTAAAGCAATATTTTTAGTGGCCCGAGCGGGCAAGTGGAAAATACGTTATGCCGGGGTGTCTAAATAGTGCTTCCGGGCCAGCGGGTCATTTATAATGTCGAGCCCTGCATGTATCTGTGATCCTCCAGAATGGAAGGAGTCATCACATACAGAGACTAGTTCCTGAGCAGTGTCCTTCACATGCTGATATCCAAGAGAGGGAGTTACACAGTCACAAGATGGAGGAATAGAAAGCAGTATTCAATGTTTACTTCAGATTAGCTCCACGTCAGAAATGAGCATGCTTTTTTGGCTTGCAACGATTACGAAAACAACGTAATCGAAATATTTATTTATTTGAAATCGTTTTTCAGTTGAATTAAACTTAAAGTTCAGGGAAATCAACTGTTAAAAACATACTGTTACATTTTTCTTCAATAAATGGATGTTTTCCAAGTAAATAGATAATCGTTTGTAATAATCGAGATTATGATTTTTGCCATAATCGAGCAGCCCGACTGTCACGTTCACCGCTACAGTTGGGATACCTTTGTTATCATGTTACTCTCATGTTGGAAGATACATTCAGTGTTCCCCAACAGTTTGTGTGTTTGAACTAAACTTTATCAGCTGAGAAGTTTGCAATCAACGTATCCCTGGCTAAAATCTCCTTCTTCCCTGGCTGCTGGTGTTTCAGGCTCTCCGATGTCCTTCTCCAACCCCATCCTGTGGCACCGCGGGCAGAACCTGACGGCCCACAGCGAGGCCAGGAAGTCGTCGCGCGGCGTCTACCAAACGTTCTTCAGCTGGTTCAGCGACCACAGCACCCCCGGGCAGGACGACGTAGCCCAGGTACCAACGACCGCACCTCCACACTGACACATCTGCATTAGAACAGCTCACAACGCAGGGCCATCAACATGTGTCCCCTCTTCTTCATGTCTCTTCTACATCAACATGTGTCTCCTCTTCTTCATGTCTCTTCTACATCAACATGTGCCCCCTCTTCTTCATGTCTCTTCTACATCAACATGTGTCCCCTCTTCTTCATGTCTCTTCTACATCAACATGTGTCCCCTCTTCTTCATGTCTCTTCTACATCAACATGTGTCCCCTCTTCTTCATGTCTCTTCTACATCAACATGTGTCCCCTCTTCTTCATGTCTCTTCTACATCAACATGTGTCCCCCTCTTCTTCATGTCTCTTCTACATCAACATGTGTCCCCTCTTCTTCATGTCTCTTCTACATCAACATGTGTCCCCTCTTCTTCATGTCTCTTCTACATCAACATGTGTCCCCTCTTCTTCATGTCTCTTCTACATCAACATGTGTCCCCTCTGTGGAAAGAGACTCTGAAAGTTTCAGGAACAAAGATTCTCTCTCTTTTTGATCCATTTCTATAAAAACCTGTCTGAAAATGAGCTGATCAGATTTTGGCCACTTTATGATGTCATAACGATGTGTTGTCTTGTGTAACCATTAGCCAATCAGCAACCAAGGTACCCCCCCCCCCCCCCTTATCACCTGAATCTCCTCCTAGAGCTCCATTGAGTTCTTTGTAACCAAATGTCTCTCAGAGGGGCGTGGGGAGGGGCTCCTTATCTTCATCTAAAGTAACAGACAGAGAATCAGCACTTTGGAAACAGGGCTGAAACAGAGGGGATTATGGGTAATGATCTGTTTGGTGTTTCAGCCAATCAGAGACAGGCTCTGGATATATCTGAGACCTGTGATATATTGATGAGAAACAGTATAATAGGAGAACTTTAAATCACAAGTAAAAACTCACTTTGTAGTGTGGTGTGCAGAGGAGCGTCGGCGTCGTTGTGGGCAATGCAAATGTTTATTCCCGGTCTCCTCCAACAAGGCAACATGAAAGGGACACAACCAGTTCATAAAAATAAAGACATAACAAAAGTGCAAGTAAAATGCAGGGAAAACTAAGCTATGGTATGAAATGGAAAAAGGTAAACAGAAAGTTAAAATATAACCTGTACAGTTTAATAAAGTACTACTTATTGTATTGTGAATAATTGCTTTTATGTGATTTTATGCATGAGTTATTCCATTTTACTTTATAGGTAAATTACTCCACTCTCACTGACGGATTCATTATAACACAGCGTTCTTACGGTCATTAACAACCTGGAAAAGTCATGGAAATTCAAAATGCTAATTCCAGGCCCTGGAAAAGTTTTGGAAAGTCATGGAAATGTAACTAAAGTTGCTTCAAATATAATTTATATTTGATCTACTCGTCGAAACAGTAATACTATAATGATAATAAATACTGTATAGTAATGAAACGTAATGGCTTTTAACTGACGAGGTGTTTTACTGGTGAGAGATTTGAGTTGCTTTAGCGTGAAGCTAGTAAGCCTATTGGATTTGTTTTAGAGAGACACGTGTTTCAGATGCAGACCTTATTTTCCTGTTCCATGTTCAAATAAACCATTTCCAGTGGAGCGCTGAGAGAGTCATGTTTTTGGTCATGGTTAGGTAAATGTCATTGGTGAAAAAGTGTATAAACAGCACACAGAGCTGGAGGTCAACACTGACACCAGTTCAGATTTAGCTGGACACACACACACACACACACCCACACACACACACACTAGCTTCAGCGTTGTTGTTGGGGATTAAAATGTTTAGTCACAGGCTCCTCCAACCGAGCAACACACAATCAACTCCAGACATCAAAAGACAGATTGCGCAAGACAATGGTTCAACTGACACACTAATGTAAGTACAGGCAGGAAGAAGTAAACCATGTGGTTCAAAAGAACATGAAAGGGACATTACATCGTGTACCGTGGAAGAAAATACTACTTATTCTCTCGTGTGGAGTTTCTTTGATGTGTCGTTCATATTGTTTTGCTCCATGGTTAGTTGCTGGTTTATATACATATGGTGGTATGACACTGGTGATCTTCTTACCTTTTTCAAAACAATACTTATAGAATAGGTTTTATGTCATTTTGTGTTTCTTGTTCCTTTTTGCTTTGTGTTTTATTACTTGTTCATTTATCTTAGATATCCTGATATGAGACTAGATGGTTAATTGCATGCGCTGTGCATATCAAACGTGTTCAGTTTGAAGTGGATAGCACTGTAAGTGTGTTTTAAAGGTGAATTAGTTACATTTGAACTAGTATTATGATCCTCCAACTAGACAACTATTCATTGCAATGATTATGTGCTTAAAGTCTGAATTGTGTAACAAGATATAATTGTATTCTTTGTTTACTCCACTTTCTCTGCAGTTTCATAATACACTGAGGATTTAGGGATATGCAGACGTTTCGATTATAGCTAAGGCAGGTTGAATGTATTTCATCCTTTTACTAGACCCTAACAGATTGAAATGACTCCTGTTGTTGTGTTCAGATCCTGAAGGACGACCTGTACCGAGACCCTCTGAGATACTACCTCACTCCACTGTGGGAACCCCGGGAGAACGGCAGGTAGGACGTCTTGGATATTTTATAGCAACAGTGTTTCCCCTACCATTGTCTTGGCGGGGCGCTGCGCCCTGCCAACGGAGCCCCGCCTGAAATTCAAGGTGTTTTAATATATATATATTTATAGCACCAAATTGCAACGGAAGTAATCTATCGACGGTCACTTTTCACATTGAACATGTGCTCTTTTATTAAATAAACTAAACGCCTATGTTATTTATCCAATGTATGTGCATGTTTCAGTGCCCACTGCTTTGCCTATTCACATTCTCCCTCCGCTCTGTTTCTGAAGGGCGTGAGAGTTGGACCTAACACACTTAGCTACTTTATCTACCTCTGGAACAAGCTACACTAGTTATACATATATTTATTCTTCACTGTCGGGTCACTCATTACTGGGTCAGCGAGCTGCATGAGATACTGACTGACTGCTCCGTGTTATTCTCCAAAGTGAATGTAAACTTGAATAATGAACTTCATTTGAATGTAATAATAATATTAGTTGTTGTTTGTGGAAGCTCCAGTGACTGAGCATTAACTGAGTTTTAAACATCACTTTAAATGGAAGATCCCCATTTAGGCCCCACCCACTCGATTGGATCGGCCGATACTGATTCCGGAGCATCCCTAATTTAAAGTCCCTTTTTGTGTTTCTGTTGATGCTCTCTCGGCCATGTCTCCCTTAAAAACTAAAATGCTTAACCCTTAGTGGGTTCTAGTTAAACAAAACAAAACACGTGTGTGTGTATTCAAGCCGCAGAACACACAGTGTAATGTGTGTTCTGAGGACAGACCCATCATTAAGCCGAACATTACAGAAATATTCTCGGCCCCGGGGCTTTGAAATTACAGTCCATGAACAAACTTTAACAGTTTCCTGATTTGTTTCCCTCCTTCCTCTCCGTGGGACCAGGTGGGATGCATACCGAGACAATGAGAGTGTGTGTGTTAACACCAATGTGTGTGTGTGTGTGTTTCGTCTCCAGTGGCGGCAGCAGCGGGGGCCAAGCGGCTGATAACGGTAATGGAGACGACTGTGTGGTGATCTCCGACTCGGACGATGAGCCCGGGGAGGAAGCTGGGAAGGAGGAGCCAGGCCACAAGAAGGAGGAGGGAGAAGAGGAGGAGGAGGAGGATGAAGAGGAGGAGGAAGAGGAGGAAGATGAGGAAGAGGAAGAAGACAAGGGGCGAAGTGCTGGTTAGTAAGGAACAATAACTTAGAAATACTTCTGAAACCCTGCTGGTCCAAAAGTCTGGTTTGAGAACAGAGATTATTTATATAAATATAGCACTTTTTACATAGATTTTTATTTTTGAATTTATCCAGTATATTTTGAAAATGATTGTTAGCTTTTTTAAACATTACAGTTGTTCCAAAATGCCTAAATGCTGGATTGAGTATCAGCGAGTGTTCAGGTCTTTGCGCTAATCTAATGTACCGTTAAAATTCATCAGCTCATTTACAGGAATGAAATACTCTCCTCAATCAGCGTCATGAAAGAACGACTTTTGCATCTGGAAATGATGGAAGTATCGAAACAGTTTGACGTTGCACTTGTTTCTCATAAACTGTGTCAATCTTTAGTAAGGACTGACTGTCACATTGGATAGCGATGATTTTCTATGGCATTCAAAAGGTGTTCAACTTGAGCTAGGCTGTACAGCAATGACAGCATTATATCACATCCACGCTGGGTTAGCATCATCTTCACTCACTTGTAAACCAGCTGTGATATAAATGATGCTAATGGGGGATGAACTGAATTAAAAAGCTGTCTCCTCCTCAGATGAGAGTCCAGAGGAAGGAGAGGAAACAGGAGAAATCGTGATTGACGGTAAGAAAACACTCACTCCAAACAGTGGGGAGACTTTACCTTATTTATTCATATTAGGCGCTTTCACACCGGAGTACTTTTACCCATCATTTTCCCCTTTAGTTCCGATAGTTCCTGGGATTTTGCGTTCACACCAAAAAGAGAACTTAGTTCAGAGAACCTTTTCAGTGCCTGCTAGAGAGCAGGTGCTTTCCTGGGGAGAAAAAAGTTCCAATTTCTGATTGGCTGGGCGGATTGCAAACCACGCCCCGTAAAACTCTGAAAAGTGTTTTGAAGCCGCCATTTTATTTGCTCGCATTAGCATTATTAGCATTAGCATTCGCCCCGCGCACCAACGGAGAGAGACTAATTTATGGCAACACAAAAGAAAACATGGGAGCGGTGGAGATGAGGAGGTGTCAGCGTTCTGGCGATTTACTCTGAAGCCAGTCCCCAACTCAGAGGACTTCCGGCCGGGGACTTCGGGGCCTGCCAGTAAACCCAAAGCAGAAGCAGAAGAAGAAGAAGTGACGTGAGCGGCTTCATTTGGCTAATCCTCCCTCAGGGAACTTATTCCGGTGTGAACGCGATCGGCTCTTAGTTCCATGGGGGAACTAAGTGCTGGGAACTAAGTACGGCAAAGTACTTGGTGTGAAAGCGGCTATTGTATACTCATTTATCATCCTTCCTTTCAGGATCTTTTTAAATGCTAAGCGTCTTTTTCTCCTGCAGGCTCTGACGACAGCGAGCAGGGAGAGGATGAGAAGGCCTGAGGATGCAGAGTGAAAAGCCGGCACTGACGAAAAACAGTAACAGAGCAATGTCGTTTTTATGCACAGAATATCCGTGTTTGTTGTTGTTTTTATACCTAAAAGAATATTTTAAATCAGGGTTAATAATAAATAATAAAGCCAAGGCAGCATGGTGTCCTCTCTGTTTTATACACTCGGTACTGTGTAGTCGTATTTTATTGTTTTCTAATCTTCTGTTTAAACGGGAGCATCGTGCAGCAGCCTGTAGGAGAGATCCGGATTAACGGCATTACAATTTGTGACATAAAAACCCTTCAGTGGCAATATTCACAGTCATTTTAAAGCAACGTTTTTAGGAATTGAACACGCACGTGAAGATAAATTGATAATAATGACAGTACATATGAGATGCACTGAACCAAAATTAGTTCTCAGGGATCATGGTGGTAGTTGTATTGAACTTAACAGACATGAACACTCTGGTTTTTGTCGGCTGTGTATAGGAAAGCGTGTAATCTACTGTAGTTAATCGGAAGACATTTTGTTTTAATATGCTACCTTCTTCATCGATGCGTTTGTTCCTGCCCTAGTTGAATAATCATCTCCGGTGTTTGTAATATCATTGCTTAGTTTGTCGGTTTCCGCTCCTACAATAAATAGAATTGTATTATTTTTTCCCTTTGTTAGAATTTAACCTGGAATTTGCTTTCTTTAACAGTTAAAGGTGGGGTAGGTAAGTTTGAGAAACCGGCTCGAGATACACGTTTTGTTATATTCCATGGAATGCTCTAACATCCCGATATCAATGAATATCTGAAGTGCTTTGACAAAGAATCCATAACAATATATCATCTGTGGAAGCCGTGGCGCTGTAAAAAGCACGACCAATCATCTGAGCCGGCTAAAGTAACTGGATGGCCTACCTGCCTGTCAGCCTTCCATCTGTGCACACACTGATCTCGTGCCCTCATTGGTCATGTGCGCGTTCGTGTGTGTTGGAGGAGGGGCTCTGTAAGCAAGTGGCAGATTTTTTCCGGTTGTGTATTTTCAAATTCTAGTGCACTCGAGCTGGTTTCTCCAAAATTACCTACCCCACCTTTTAAGATGAGTTTTCATGTCATGTGTTTTATTTTTGTGTTATCTACTTTTTAAAAAGTTGGTATTTATTACATTGTTTTTTCTACATGACGGCATGCCTGTGAGCATGTGAGGCGATGATCACATGACCTTTTCTCCGTGCACAGTGTCCGTTTAAATCCACAGCAATGTTAATGAGTGCACTGTAACACAACTAGTATTTGTATTTGCTTACTTTTCTTAGCAATGACCTGTACATAATATTTCAGCACTGTCTTTTAGATGAAAGGCAAGTACATGTGTTTAATTCATGGATAAATTCTATCAAAAAAAAATCGTGAGGTTTTTTCATAAACATGATCAGAAAGTTATATTTTGTGTGCTGTGTTTTATAGACACTGTAGTTTGAAGATACCCGTTTGTTGCTTTGGTTCAATTTGTTTTTGCTTTGAAGATAAATGTCCACCCTTTTGACTCAGACCTAATAAATAGGAGTTTGTTTCACCCTGCTGTCTGTCTCTTTGTATTTACCGCAGGATCCACAAGATGGCAGCATAGTTCAGATTATTTTCATATCATTTCCTCCTGAAGGTCTTTATCTGAGCTATGAGTGAATCATTAAACACTTTGATGCCAGTATTGGAGCTTTTATTTGTGCATAAAATCAGGAATAAATACAATTTTCCTTTGCAAAACGGTCTGGAATTCTCAGAGCGTCTAAAAACAGAGCATCCTTAGTGTGAAATAGATTTACTTAAGTACTTTACTTAAAGGTCCCATGTCATGCTTTTCCGGTTATTATTACATGTCACTTGTTAGACGCTTTTATCCAAAGCGACTTACATACTCAATACTGTGGACAATCCCCACAGGAGCAATTTGGGGTGAAGTGTCTTGCCCAGGGACACAACGACATGCTGACTGCAGTGGGGGTTTGAACCTGTGACCACCTGATCGGAACACCTACGCTCTATCCACTGCGCCACACGCCCCCGTCCCCTTGTGTTATGAAGGTTTGTCTGCATGTAAACGGTCTGCAGAGTCACAAACCCTCAAAGTGCACCCTGTAGCGAGTAACACTCGAACACAGAAAATACCTTACTCTAGTTGCCAGGAAGCTATCCAAGCCGCGTTACAAAAATCACAATGTAACAAAGGGTAAAACGTGTATCTCGTACATCCCAAAGCGGGACATGGGAATTCTGGAGAATGAAATAACGCAAACTGACTGGTTTGATTTGACATATGGTGAAAATTGTGAGGGGGCCTGTGTTAATTTGAAACATACCTTAAAACAAACCGTAGCTAAATATAAAAAACAATGCCTCAAAAGCGTATTGGCAAACAACGGTTACCATGGTTTAACACTGCTCTATGGGGATTAATGAAAAAAAGGGATGTAGCTCTAAAGAAATCTTTAACATCGGGACCATAGAAACAGATCGCTTAATATACAAAAGTCTTAGAAATAAAGTTACAGTTCAATTAAGAAAGGGAAGGGCAAATTACTTTTTAGATACTATTCGACAGGCAAAGGGGAATTCTCAAAAACTATGGAAAACCATTGACAAACTTATTGGAAAAGATCTCTCAAAAAATTATAATACTGAGCTTATGATAAACGGAACCCTACAACAGGATAGCCTAGCCGTGGCCAACCATTTTAATACTTTCTTTATTGAATCTGTTTCAGAATTGGCCCACAGTTTCAATGTAACAGAACCGCTTCTTGCATTAGCTGACGATACGAAAGTGCTCAAACTCAACTGTACAAATGAGACTAAAGTGAATAAAATAATGTCCACCTTATCAAATTCTAAGGCTAAAAATCACTGGGGACTAGACACAGTATTCATAAAAAAACATAAAAAGGACTTAGCTAGCTCCATTACCTATATTACAAACCAATCATTAAAAGATAATACATTTCCATCAGCTCTTAAAACGACTATTGTAACACCAATTTTTTTATGTGGCGACAAGAAAGAAGTAGGCAACTATAGACCCATCAGCATTCTTCCTGTTGTGTCCAAAGTAGTTGAAAAAGTAGTCACGGAACAGCTGGTGTCACACCTAAGCTACAACAACCTACTCCATCCTATGAAGTTTGGTTTTAGGACCAATTATTCTACTGAGACTGCATGCTGCTATTTAGTGGAAGGAATCAAGGCTAAGTTAGACAAAAGAGGGATAGTTGGAGCAGTGTTCCTTGACCTGCGAAAAGCATTTGACACAGTAAACCATACCAAACTGTTATCAAAACTCAACAATTTCAACCTGTCAGTTAGCACAGTACAATGTCTTATTTAGCTGGTCGTTCTCAATGTGTCCGTATAAATGATAAACTGTCAGAAACTAAGCCATGCTCAATCGGAGTGCCACAAGGCTCAATTCTTGGACCGCTGTTGTTCAGCATATATATAATGATCTCCCTTCTGTTTGTGAGGATGTGGACGTCCAGAGGTATGCTGACGACACGGTGGTTTACACTCATGGGAAAGATGCTGAACAGGTTGCCTCTAAGCTCTCGTTGACGCTGCACAAAGTTGCTCAACGGTTAAATGACTCGTGTCTTACTCTAAACACTAACAAAACAGTGACAATGTATTTCACGAATAAGAAAAAAACAACCTCGCATCCACAGCTTCGTGTGAATGGTAAAATAATTAAAAACGTCAATGAGGTCAAATACTTGGGAGTGGTCTTGTATGCCAATTTGACTTTTGAAAGCCATATTAGAAGCATGACTATAGCTGAAATATAACATTTAAACATATTAGGAAATCATTAACCATAGAAGCATCGAAAAAACCTTTTTGCATGCCATGATACCATCACATGTTCACTACTGTATAACCGGCTGGTCCCAAGCAACTAAGCCTGCTATGAGACCACTTGAGGTTCTTTATAAGCAAGCCTTAAAAGTTATGGATAGAAAGTCATTAAAATACCATCATTGCAATATACTGTCCAAATACAAACTGTTCAGTTTTGATAGTCTTGTTCTACTTTCCCGAGTTCGATTGGTATTCAGAATCATTCACAATTCTACAACACCACCGTTGAGGAGTTTTTTCAGTTTCGCCGTGAGCAGAGTTGCAGAAACTCCAGATCTTCATCAAATGCAGATCTAACCTCCCTCTGAGGCGCACTGCCTTTGGACCATCAGCATTTTCGTTTACGGCCATCAAGCACTGGAATACTCTTCCAGTTGAACTTAAAACCTTTTCTGATTTTAACTCGTTTTCCTATGGTGCAAAAAAAATGATATTAAGCAACCAGTCATGCCAACATTATTACACTGTAATCTGAGTTTTTTTTATTTGGACTGTGTTGTCATACTATATCTTAGATATTTTATTTAAGTGTATTTGAAGTGTACTAAGCGTTATGTTCGTAACCTGTATTTAAATCAGGCTTTGACTGATAGAGCTCATGCAATGTTATTATTTGTTTATTGATTGTTATGAACCTGTCTGAGGACCACAGATGGAAATGAGCTATTAGCTATAATCTGGCATATTGCATCTCTTCTCTTTGCTGAGATTAATGTTTTTGTATGCATGGTCCTTCTATAAATACAAACAAACCTGTCTTGCTGCCCCAGAACGCCTCGTTGGAGATTTCTCTTTTTCCATTTTTTTCTTCCTGAGTATGGTGACGTAACCATACCCAGGTCCAAATGGATCCGTGGAGCTCCTCACACACACACACACACACACACACACACACACACACACGCACACGCACACGCACACGCACACGCACACGCACACGCACACCACACACACACACACACACACACACACACACACACTCACTCAGCCTTATCTTTTCTCAGCCGCTCTGTGGATCTCCACTCACAGTTCGCCACACACTCACGTGTGTGCTCAGGCTGAGTTACGCGGTGTCCCGCAGACCCCACGCAGCAACCAGGAAACAACACCAGTAACCCAGCTCACACTGTCCGCTCATCGAGCCTCAAAGGGCGGAGCAGCGAGCCCCTCAACATCCCGCCAACACGGCACCCAGACCCCACGCAGCATTCTCATCTGTTTGTCATTACTGGTGTCATTTTCTGGCTGCTAACAAACGCCATGGTAACACATAATCATGGGAACATGAGAAACCTCAGGGAGAGCAACAGAGGAGGGATCCCTCTCCCAGGACGGACAGACGTGCAATAGATGCCGTGTGTAAATTGAAAAGATAATACATTTGCAACATAGGTAGTCCAAATGTTTGGAAAAGCATGTGTGTATAATAGGAAGATGAATCCACGAGGATATCCATCCAGGACCCACGATCCAGGACCACAGCCACGACTCAAGATCCAGGGCTCGCGATGCAGGACACAGGACCGCAGGATCATCCATGACTCCGGATCCCGGCGTATATAGACACCAAAAAGAAAGACATTTGGGGAAGCTGGGTTAATCGGAACATGGGAGTACACAGGTATAGACAGAGAGAAGGAAGAAGTAAGATGTCCCCCGACAAACTAAGCCAATACTCAAGTACTGTACTTAAGTACCATTTTAAAATACTTGTAGGCCTACTTTACTTGAATATTTCTATTTTATGCTACTTTGTACTTTTCCTCCACTACATGTATTTAATACCTTTAGTTCCTTTACAGATGTGGATGAATGATGTGAAATATAATCAAGTGTTGAATCAGACTTTAGTTCCACCTGGAGTAAATCCACCAGCTACCCTGCAGTCTACAAAGTACTTCAGACTAGCTGCACCTTCACCAGCTTTGAGAACACTTTCATGATCAATCATTATAAAACATATCATATATATTATTCTGAAATGGACCAATCTGCACAACGACTACTTTTACTGTCTTTCACTATATTTTGATGAGAATACTTTCCTACTTTCACTCAAGTACAAGATCTGAGTACTTCTACTTTTACTCAAGTACAAGATCTGAGTACTTCTACTTTTACTCAAGTACAAGATCTGAGTACTTCTACTTTGACTCAAGAACAAGATCTGAGTACTTCTACTGTTACTCAAGTACACAATCTGAGTACTTCTACTACTCAAGTACAAGATCTGAGTACTTATACTTATACTCAAGTACAAGATCTGAGTACTTCTACTGTTACTCAAGTACACAATCTGAGTACTTCTACTACTCAAGTACAAGATCTGAGTACTTCTACTACTCAAGTACAAGATCTGAGTACTTCTACTGTTACTCAAGTACACAATCTGAGTACTTCTACTACTCAAGTACAAGATCTGAGTACTTCTACTTTTACTCAAGTACAAGATCTGAGTACTTCTACTACTCAAGTACAAGATCTGAGTACTTCTACTTTTACTCAAGAACAAGATCTGAGTACTTCTACTGTTTCTCAAGTACACGATCTGAGTACTTCTACTACTCAAGTACAAGATCTGAGTACTTCTACTTTTACTCAAGTACAAGATCTGAGTACTTCTACTTTTACTCAAGTACAAGATCTGAGTACTTCTACTTTTACTACATGTACAAGAGTACTTCCCCCACCTCTGCCTAATACGTACTTGGAAATGTAAGTATCATTTGATGCAAATACATTGTTTACTTTAATTTGTTATAAAGTATTTCTGGTACAATTTTGACTTTACTTGAACATTTTGACAATTAAATACTAAATACTTATTAACTTTGTTTTCCACTTTACAAAACATTTTGAATGCAGGACTTTCACGTGTTACAGACTTTCTTTATACACATTACTACCTCTACGTAAACGATTATACTATACTATAAGTACAGCCTTCACCTCTTTACAGTTGTGGAAAGTATGTGTACTTGTAACTAAGTATTTCTACACTGAAGTATATCTACTTTACTGAGTTTAACAGATGTGAGTACTTCTTCCAACACTACAAAGACCCTCTACTGTACATGTGGAAGCCATCTAAATGAACGCCAACTCTTTGATGCAGCGCGTGCTGCTGAAGAGGAGAATCAAACAGCTGTTCTTTAATGTATTCCAGCTTTGATATGACAGCAGTGTGTGATATCTGACATTTCACACTGCATATAGCCTGGAGCGGGACATTTTTGGACAGGCCTAGACCAAGGGGAACAGCAGCCGTGTTGCAACGGTACACTTAAACCCCTTGATTCCACTTTTAATGCAGCTATAAATATTCCTCGAGCAAAAAGCTGTCCCGCTGCAGGCCCAGCAGCAGTGACGTCTCTGGAGCCGCATATACTATTAATACTGATGATGGAAACACGTTATCTATGTGTAATGATCCCATGTGAAACAGCGTGTTTGTGTCCTCTTTGAAGTGGCGCTGTGCTGTTTTTATGAGTATGAATTAATAATGGGGTTGCTTCCTACAATATTGATCGTGACAAACTAAGTACAGATTGCCGAGACAACAGAGCTGCGGTGCGGTGTGTGTGAAGCTTTGTTATGTGCGGCCTAAATGGATTCCCCCGTGTAAACTACACTCCCCTGGGCTGAGCTGCTGTTGCTACTGTACACAAATCATCTTGTCATGCCGCTTCATGCTCTCTCATGTTTCACAGAGGAGAATACGCGCTCAGGGGCATTCACGAGGACTGAGGAATGAAAAGATAATAGGGCAGCTTATTCTTCACCTGTGTGATTGATGTTAGGGAGGAAGGAAGTGGTATTTTCTCCTGTAACAGGTACAAGAAAGAGGCTTGTCCTGCCCTCTGAAGCGGCTAGAGAGGGTAATGTGATAGGCGGAGGAAGGGGCCCTGAATACTAACTACCTGTGCAACGATCTCCCCTCAAAAAGGGAGAAAGGGGGAAAGGGGGGAGAAATGGATGGACAACTGAGAAGAAACAAATACTTTGTACATACATAATAATCAGATATTTTATTTAAAGGGGCCCTATTGTTCTTTTTGTTGTGGTATTCCCTTTCCGGAAGTGTGTTATATAGATTTGTGTGCATGTAAATGGTCTGCAAAGTCTATTGCACTAGCGCTCCAAACACATTGTGCGTGATAGGCTAAGGGGCGGGACATCTCTAAGCAGTTGACCAATCACAACAGAGCCGTCCAGCTAACCAATCAGAGCAGACTGGGCCCTGGTTTCAGACAGAGGGTGAAAAGAGGTACTGCAGCAAATAAAAAGCTTTTTGAACATTAAAGCATGGAGACATGAAGAGACACTACATACTGATATACACCTGAACATCAGCAGGAGAGGACTCTTTAAAGTAGAGACACTACATACTGATATACACCTGAACATCAGCAGGAGAGGACTCTTTAAAGTAGAAACACTACATACTGGTATACACCTGCACATCAGCAGGAGAGGACTCTTTAAAGTAGAGACAGTACATACTGATATACACCTGAACATCAGCAGGAGAGGACTCTTTAAAGTAGAGACACTACATACTGATATACACCTGAACATCAGCAGGAGAGGACTCTTTAAAGTAGAGACACTACATACTGATATACACCTGAACATCAGCAGGAGAGGACTCTTTAAAGTAGAGACACTAAATACTGATATACACCTGAACATCAGCAGGAGAGGACTCTTTAAAGTAGAAACACTACATACTGGCATACACCTGAACATCAGCAGGAGAGGACTCTTTAAAGTAGAGACAGTACATACTGATATACACCTGAACATCAGCAGGAGAGGACTCTTTAAAGTAGAGACACTACATACTGATATACACCTGAACATCAGCAGGAGAGGACTCTTTAAAGTAGAGACACTACACACTGATATACACCTGAACATCAGCAGGAGAGGACTCTTTAAAGTAGAGACACTACATACTGATATACAGCTGAGCATCAGCAGGAGAGGACTCTTTAAAGTAGAGACACTACATACTGATATACACCTGAACATCAGCAGGAGAGGACTCTTTAAAGTAGAGACACTACATACTGATATACACCTGAACATCAGCAGGAGAGGACTCTTTAAAGTAGAGACACTACATACTGATATGAAGCTGAAAATGAACATAATAGGGCGCCTTCAAGCGTTATATGTCCTTACTAGTTACTGTTCACCTCTGTGTGTGTGTGTGTGTGTGTGTTTCTGCACATTGCTCCATGCTTGTAGCCCTTTACAGCACCTCTCTGCATGCATGCATATTTGCAGCATTTCATCACCTCGCTGCACCTCCGTGTGATTGTCTCCTCCTCTCCTAAACAAGATTGAGCGCAGCATCTGAACTGTGCAGAGGGACGAGGAGAGGGAAGAGTGTGTGCGTGTGTGTGTGTGTGTGTGTGTGTGTGTGTGTGTGTGTGTGTGTGTGTGTGTGTGTGTGTGTGTGTGTGTGTGTGTGTGTGTGTGAGAGGGATTGAGGGAAATGGATGAGTGCAGCGATAAGCGGCGCTGCCTGACAGACACACACAGCAGATGGATGACTCTTATCTGCAGATCACAGAGAGCACACTCACGCCTCGGCCCGTTACAGAGCCACCATCACACCAGACAGATGAATAGGCCTGCCCCCCCCACACACACACCAGTCACACAGCACAGACAGTACACACACCTACGCCTACACGCACACAGCCACTTGACAGAGCGAACAGATTGCAGCGATACCTTCGTGTCTTTGACATTGAAATTCACCTGGAGTCTGGCCGCTGTCTCCAGGATGTGAAGACAGGAAGTGTGTGGAGGGAGATAAGAGAAATCGTTTTTATTTTTAATTAAATCAGAAGAGCATGTGTGTGTGTGTGTGTGTGTGTGTGTGTGGGTGTTATCACCAGATGCCTGCATGCACACACTGTATACATGCATGTTGGCTAGAAACATGCACTCTGTTCTCAGTTTTTTTCTCAGCGTCACAGATTTTTCGGAGGGAAAACAAAATCTGTCTTCGAGGTGAAGTCACACAAAATAAAAAAAAACATGGTTCATATCAGTATGTAGTATCTCTACTTTAAAGAGTCCTCTCCTGCTGATGTCCAGGTGTATATCAGTATGTAGTGTCTCTACTTTAAAGAGTCCTCTCCTGCTGATGTCCAGGTGTATATCAGTATGTAGTGTCTCTACTTTAAAGAGTCCTCTCCTGCTGATGTTCAGGTGTATATCAGTATGTAGTGTCTCTACTTTAAAGAGTCCTCTCCTGCTGATGTTCAGGTGTATATCAGTATGTAGTGTCTCTACTTTAAAGAGTCCTCTCCTGCTGATGTTCAGGTGTATATCAGTATGTAGTATCTCTACTTTAAAGATTCCTCTCCTGCTGATGTCCAGGTGTATATCAGTATGTAGTGTCTCTACTTTAAAGAGTCCTCTCCTGCTGATGTTCAGGTGTATATCAGTATGTAGTGTCTCTACTTTAAAGAGTCCTCTCCTGCTGATGTTCAGGTGTATATCAGTATGTAGTGTCTCTACTTTAAAGAGTCCTCTCCTGCTGATGTTCAGGTGTATATCAGTATGTAGTGTCTCTACTTTAAAGAGTCCTCTCCTGCTGATGTTCAGGTGTATATCAGTATGTAGTGTCTCTACTTTAAAGAGTCCTCTCCTGCTGATGTTCAGGTGTATATCAGTATGTAGTGTCTCTACTTTAAAGAGTCCTCTCCTGCTGATGTTCAGGTGTATATCAGTATGTAGTGTCTCTACTTTAAAGAGTCCTCTGCTGCTGATGTTCAGGTGTATATCAGTATGTAGTGTCTCTACTTTAAAGAGTCCTCTCCTGCTGATGTTCAGGTGTATATCAGTATGTATTGTCTCTACTTTAAAGAGTCCTCTCCTGCTGATATTCAGGTGTATATCAGTATGTAGTGTCTCTACTTTAAAGAGTCCTCTCCTGCTGATGTTCAGGTGTATATCAGTATGTAGTGTCTCTACTTTAAAGAGTCCTCTCCTGCTGATGTTCAGGTGCTCTGATTGGTTAGCTGGCCGGCTCTGTTGTGATTGGTCAACCTGCTTAGAGATGTCCCACCCCTTAGCCAATCACGTACAATGTGTTGGAGTGCTAGCCCATAGGAGCAAGAGTGTTACATAGTGATGTCACTCATGTTACAGAAGTAAACAAAGGAGTCAATTGGAGGTGTTTCAGGCAGAGGGGGAGTGTGTGGGAGAGAAACTCCCTCTGGAGGGAACTCAGGGATTTTAGCCTCTGCAGACCATTTACATGCACTAAAACCTATAGAACACACTACAGGAGAGGGAAAACCCCAAACGGGCCCCTTTAATCTGCTATTTCTAAAAAGGTTTTGCACGACAGATTTACCTTTTCAGACACTATGCTTGTCCTCCTTTTCATGTACAGTATCCCTCCCTCCCTACCTCCCTCCCTCTCTCTCCCTTCCTCCCTTCCTCTCTCTGCACACACACACACACACACACACACACACACACACACACACACACACACACACCCCTTGTTATTTGGAAAGAGCTCTTCTTCAGCAGCTGTTGATTCTCCCAGCTGCATTTTATAGGAGTGTGAGTGCCAGTCTTGTCTCGGAGGCAGATGGTGGCCGGCTGGCCCGGTGGACACGTGGCACGATGCTCCCGGTGCTCCATCTCTACAGAATGATACTCCTGTGCTGCGCTCTGTGAATAAGAACCTGCCATAACCTCTCTGAGCGTCGGAGAGCAGGCTGCGACTGGAATGTGCGCCACGTAAGCAGCCTTCGTGTCGAGGAAGCTGCTCTCCTTTTGATAATCGTTGATGTGTGAAGTTCATGCAGCACCTGTTCCCTTTATGCCGCATGCCCGTGTTTACATTTTTGTCTGACGTGTGGGATAATAATTAGATGGCGAGTAAAGCCGTGGGAGAATCGAGTCACATATTTGATGAGTTTAGACAAAAAGAACTAAACTATAGACTTGGACTTAAGCACCAATGACTCTTGACTTCACGTGTGCTTGACTGTATGATATTGCAAAGACTGACATAATGCCATTTTCCTTTATGCAGTATAGAGTATATTGCGATATGAAAATATAAAGAAATGTTCCCCAGACCTTTCTGTTCTCTAAATATTTACATATTACTGACTTTGCAGGTTTCTTGCAACCAAATCGTACTTTTCTATATTTGTCCTCTTATATTTCATGGTAAATAATTAGCAACGCCTGCTTTGGTTTTTTGATCAATTGATGGAGAATGATTGTGATTGGTTGTTCAGTGTGCATGCAGAGTATGACGCTTACTATCAACAAACTCTTCTTGTAACTCGTCGAAATAGTTTTATTTTCATATCCAGCAGCAAAAAAAACTTGTAGCATGACATGTTTGATTCTGTCGATTCTGAAACGTTATTTAGTGCAGCCCTGGATCCACCTTGTTGGAACCAAGAGCATCAAACCAAGTTGCATAAAAGGATCCAACATTGTTTTGTTTGTGTACAAAAACGACTCAGTAGTCATCGAAAAAGGAATTGCAGTATGCAAAGCATGCAGGTCTAATAGGATTAAGAGCGCATTAGGCAAGGCAAGTTTATTTATATAGCACCTTTCAACACAAGGCCATTCAAAGTGCTTTACAAAAAATGAAAGACATTAAGAAAATGGCATTTAAAATCAGTCATTAAAAGAAAAGCTAATAAAATAAACATTAAAAGAAAGAATACATGGATAAAAGTTACAGTGCAGTTTAAGATGTGAAAAGTTCAATTAAAAGCAGCGGGAAAAAGAAAAGTCTTCAGTCTGGATTTAAAAGTAGTCAGAGTTGCAGCGGACCTGCAGGTTTCTGGGAGTTTGTTCCAGATGGAGCATAATAACTGAACGCTGCTTTACCATGTTTAGTTCTGACTCTGGGGACAGAAAGCTGACCAGTCCCTGAAGACCTGAGAGATCTGGATGGTTCATAATTTAGCAGTAGATCAGAAATGTATTTTGGGCCTAAACCATTCAAAGCTTTATAAACCAGCAGCAGTATTTTGAAATCTATTCTTTGACACACAGGAAGCCAGTGTAAAGACTTCACAACAGGAGTGATGTGATCCACTTTCTTAGTGTTAGTGAGGACTCGAGCAGTGGCGTTCTGAATCAGCTGCAGCTTCCTAATAGATTTTTTAGTGAGACCTGCAAAGACACCATTGCAGTAGTCGAGTCTACTGAAGATAAAAGCATGGACAAGTTTTTCCAAATCCTGCTGTGACATTAGTCTTTTAATCCTAGATATGTTCTGTAGGTGATAGTAGGCTGATTTAGTAACTGTTTTAATGTGACTGTTGAAACTCAGGTCAGAGTCCATGACTACACCTAGATTTCTGGCTCTGTTGTTTTGAACATTGCAGACTGAAGCTCAGCGCTAACTTTTATACGTTCTGCCTTGGCTCCAAAAACCATTACCTCAGTTTTATCTTTGTTTAATTGGAGAAAGTTCTGACACATCCAGTCATTGATTTGTTCAATGCACTTACTCAGTGTTTGAATTAGAGCATAGTCTCCTGGTGAAACTGTTACGTAAATGTGTGTGTCATCTGCATAGCTATGGTAACTTATTTTGTTGTTTTTCATTATCTGAGCCAGTGGTAGCATATAGACGTTAAAGAGAAGATGCTGTACTAGTGCTGCATTAGTACTTGTTAAGGACTCAACACTAGGTTTTAAGACTCTGGACTCCTGTCTTGGCTTGACGATTGAATCCAAAGCACAGCAATAACATGTTCCCACCTTTCTTGAGAAGTGTTATTCTTGGAAATAAAGCGACAACCTTGGTGAACATTTATTCCCTCCACCCTATCATTTCCTCAGGGTCACGGCAGTCTCTCCCAGCATGCACCGGCAACGCCTCCTTGTAGCAGCATGTTCAAACACTCCTTAATTCATCGATATAGTTGCAGGAAGGCCCATCGGCAGGTCAAATAATAGGTTGCTTTTCCTCCAGGGGACAAAGCTCCGCCTCTTGGATCGTCATGATTGATGTGTCTGAGGGACGGGATTTATCCGGAGCCTCTGGTTGGCCTACAGGGATAAATCACGTCTACCTTCACATCACCTATCCATTACATCAGAAGATCTTCCTGT
Source organism: Harpagifer antarcticus (assembly GCA_902827135.1). Lineage (NCBI taxonomy): Eukaryota > Metazoa > Chordata > Actinopteri > Perciformes > Harpagiferidae > Harpagifer > Harpagifer antarcticus. The sequence goes on along the minus strand of CADEHL010001253.1, from coordinate 135,950 downwards.
CGGAGCTTATTGCGGATCAGAAATGTTTGTTTTCTAACCCCTTCCGCCAGTCTCCACGATACTTCATCCATCATGTTATGGTCAACAGGCCTGTTCGGACACTACTCCCTGTTCCTTTTCCTCGTGTACACGAGACAAAAATACCCTTTCCTCCGGTGAGTGAGGAGCTGTTGCTATCTCTGCAGCAAGTTGAGGCAGTGGATAGCGCACGGTGGTTAGACGAATCAGGTTAAAGAAATACTTTAACCCACAAAATGATTGGTATATCATTACTCAGCCTGTGTTGACTTAACACACTTCACTTTTGTACCCTTAAGAGTGCACCCATCTGGTACTCATACAGCATTTTGCCATACTTCACATTGGCTGTCCTTAAAATAGCAAGTGTAAGTACCAAAGTACGCCAATTGAGCCACACAGCATTAGATTTCTTCAAGAGTTAAAGGTACCATTGGGTCTTTGGAAAACAAAGGGTGAAGTTCTCCTTTAAGTGGTGCTTATGAAGCGCTGAGAGCTGGTCTGAGTACCGGTGTCCGTGGCCAGAGTTGAGAGCACACGGAAACCTGAACTCTGCACAGAATCGTGACTCATTTCCTCAGCTGGAAGCGGAGGGATGGCTCCTGTGTGCCAGGAAACAAAGACTCCCTCCTGCACACATCTTGTCACACCGCTGCCCGCCTGTGGATCTCATCTGGCTCATTCCCAACGTGTGTCTGTTTATACAATGCCCCATGTTCCTCTGCTGCTTAGTCTGCAAGGTAGCTTAGTCTGAGTCCTGCTAAATATTGTTTCCAAACCTAGACCCACAGGAGGAAGGTAAAACTTGAACAAGGGTTTGTTTAAAGTAAATGACACGCCCTGAAGGGGATCCAACATCTCGCCCAGTCTACGATGTTTCAAAAGTATATGCTTTAACACTGACTAAATTACTTGAAGATGATTTCCCAGTCAAAAACGTATTGCAATACTTGCAGATTTACAGCATCTTCCTAGCATACCGTATAGTCAAATACATAATGCTGGCTACTGAAAGCTACGTTATGGCACCACCTGTTTTTACAGAGGCCTTATTGTGCTTTTGGGGGTGTTCCCTTTCCTGTAGTGTGTTGTATAGGTTAATGTGCATGTAAATGTTCTGCAAAGTTCTCTCCATTAGACTCCTTTGTTTACTTCCATAACATAGTGACATCACTATGGAACTGTTACGGTGGGTGAAGCAAGCAGGACCCAAATGCAGATAATGCTGAAAATGCCTTTATTTCAAGGATAACGAAAAAATACTAGGACAAAACAGAACACTCACCGGTGAACTCAGTCACACAAAAGACGAACCAACACTGAACACAGGAAGAGACTAAATACAGGGAGGGGTAATCACAAGACGAGAAACAGCCGGGCAAGAGACAGGTGATGGCGGGGCCTCCATCGGAACAGGACAATGGGTTGGCAGGACCCCCGGCAGAAGAGTTGTCAGCGGGACCCCCAGCGGGACAGGACATGGAGCTGGCAGGACCCCCAGCGGAACCTCCAATGGCACAGGATATAGGGTTGGCAGGACCCCCGGTAGAAGAGTAGTCGGCGGGACCCCCAACGGGACAGGACATAGGGTTGGCAGGACCCCCGGCAGGAGAGTAGTCGGCGGGACCTCGAACGGCACAGGACATAGGGTTGGCAGGACCCCCGGCAGAAGAGTAGTCGGCGGGACCCCCAACTGCACAGGACATGGGATTGGCAGGACCCCCGGCAGGAGAGTAGTCGGCGGGACCCCCAACGGGACAGGACATAGGATTGGCAGGACCCCCGGCAGGAGAGTAGTCGGCGGGACCTCCAACGGGACTGGACATGGGGTTGGCAGGACCCCCGGCAGGAGAGTAGTCGGCGGGACCCCCAACGGGACAGGACATGGAGTTGGCAGGACCCCCGGCAAGAGAGTAGTCGGCAGGACCCCCAGCGGAACCTCCAACGGCACTTCAGTAGGAACTTGAGTAGGGACTGGAGAGGGAACTCGAGAGGGGGCTCGAGAGGGGGCTCGAGAGATGACTTGAGAGAGAGCTCGAGAGATGACTTGAGAGGGAACTAGAGAGGGGACTAGAGAGGGAACTAAAGAAGGGACTTGGGAAGGGACTAGGGAAGGGACTAGGGGAGGGACTAGAGGGCTGCTGGGGCCAGAACTGGGGCCGGGACCATGGCTGCCGGTGCTGGAATCCTGGCCTTGCGTTTCCTTCCATGCTGCCTTGAAGCCTTGTGGAGGCTCAGAGGTCCTCCAAAAGCCAGACGAGACCCAGCGAAAGGGTCCTTGAAAAGAGCCTTGTTGGGAACTGTGGCCAGCAGGGGGCTAGCATGCCAGGGGCTAGCAGGCCGGGAAACAGGTTTGACCTCAAAGCTACCGAAAAAGTCCTCCACCCACTCGGGAAGTAACTCCTTTAACCAGGGCCTTGAGGTTACTTCTTGGCGTGCCGTTGAGATAATTGACTGCCTCTCTTCACTAAAGGAGGCATATCGACAGTCGTTTTTAAAGCACATTAGGTTGTACGTCACCTCGTACAGGCTGTCTGCTGGGTCCATCTTTTGGTTGGTTGGTTCTGTTACGGTGGGTGAAGCAAGCAGGACCCAAATGCAGATAACGCTGAAAATGCCTTTATTTCAAGGATAATGAAAAAATACTAGGACAAAACAGAACACTCACCGGTGAACTCCGTCACAAACAAAAGACGAACCAACACTGAACACAGGAAGAGACTAAATACAGGGAGGGGTAATCACGAGACGAGAAACAGCCGGGCAGGGGGGGAGAAACACAAGGGCCACAGGTGAACACAATCAGACAACTAGACACACCAGGGAAACTAACGACAGGAAGAAAAACACAGGGAAAGGACCAGACAATAAACCAAGAGGAAAACATGACCGGGAGAACAGCAAAACAAGACATACAAAACGTGACATAACACAATAATCGTAGCAGGAACACTCACACTCCTATTGGCTAGCGCTCGTACATCTCTAAGCGGTTGACCAATCACAAGAGAGCCGGCCAGCTAACCAATCAGAGCAGACCGAGCTCTGGTTTCAGACAGCAGGTGAGAAGAGGTGCTGCAGCACAGGCAGTATGAGAACAATAAAGAGCTTTTTGAACATTAAAGCATGGAGACATGTAGAGACACTACATACTGATATACACCTGAACATCAGCAGGAGAGGACTCTTTAAAGTAGAGACACTACATACTGATATACACCTGAACATCAGCAGAAGAGGACTCTTTAAAGTAGAGACACTACATACTGATATACACCTGGACTTCAGCAGGAGAGGACTCTTTAAAGTAGAGACACTACATACTGATATACACCTGAACATCAGCAGGAGAGGACTCTTTAAAGTAGAGACACTACATACTGATATACACCTGAACATCAGCAGGAGAGGACTCTTTAAAGTAGAGACACTACATACTGATATACACCTGAACATCAGCAGGAGAGGACTCTTTAAAGTAGAGACCCTACATACTGATATACACCTGAACATCAGCAGGAGAGGACTCTTTAAAGTAGAGACACTACATACTGATATACACCTGAACATCAGCAGGAGAGGACTCTTTAAAGTAGAGACACTACATACTGATATACACCTGAACATCAGCAGGAGAGGACTCTTTAAAGTAGAGACACTACATACTGATATACACCTGAACATCAGCAGGAGAGGACTCTTTAAAGTAGAGACCCTACATACTGATATACACCTGAACATCAGCAGGAGAGGACTCTTTAAAGTAGAGACACTACATACTGATATACACCTGAACATCAGCAGGAGAGGACTCTTTAAAGTAGAGACACTACATACTGATATACACCTGAACATCAGCAGGAGAGGACTCTTTAAAGTAGAGACACTACATACTGATATACACCTGAACATCAGCAGGAGAGGACTCTTTAAAGTAGAGACACTACATACTGATATACACCTGAACATCAGCAGGAGAGGACTCTTTAAAGTAGTGACACTACATACTGATATACACCTGAACATCAGCAGGAGAGGACTCTTTAAAGTAGAGACACTACATACTGATATATACCTGAACATCAGCAGGAGAGGACTCTTTAAAGTAGAGGCACTACATACTGATATACACCTGAACATCAGCAGGAGAGGACTCTTTAAAGTAGAGGCACTACATACTGATATACACCTGAACATCAGCAGGAGAGGACTCTTTAAAGTAGAGGCACTACATACTGATATGAACCTGAACATGAGCAGAAGATGTCCTCTTTAAGTGATATTCAACAACTACGTCGTAACTGCTACGTGGCTCTTACACTATCTCCAGATAAGGTCACTGCTTACATCATCGATTAATCAAACCTGAGAAACGTTGCTATAAAGATTAATTCAAAAGAGTTATAACTAAAACACTCCTTCCTGCCAGGAACTGCCCTCCTCTGTGACCTTTTTCCACACTGACACACCACATTGCCTCGTGTGTTTATTCTACTTTACCATCTATCAGGACCAGCAGTGAATCCTCCCTCTGTAGCTTTGTGTCTCCGGAGCCCCACACTGCGTCAGAGCTCGCCACAAAGCCAGAGCAGCGATGAGAGGCGCTCTGAAAGCTGTTTTAATTTCAAGCTCAAGGCTCAGTTAACAGGGTGGGTGTCCTTTACGTCTATTCCCACCCCCCCTCTCTTGTTGCTTTGTCACTGTTGTCATGAGCTTGAGATCCAGCCAGAGAGGAATCCCAGGAATCTTTTTTCCAACGGACCTGGCTCTCATGTAGAGCTGAGGAGTAACGGTGACATAGTCTAAGCCCCTCTTAAATAGTGGACTTCATGTAGGAACTGACACGAATCTTCTTACACTTTTGTTCTCCTTTACTTCCTTGTTTTGTCTTAAGTATATTGAATGTTGTGTTGGAAGAGCATGGGATTCTCAGTGCCAGAAACAAGGCTGGAGCTGTTGTGCATGTGACACAAAAGCCTTTGAGTCTTGAGGCTTTGAATCTTTAAAAGCGATTCACAACATTGTTTTATACAGAAGCAGCTAGATAGATACTGATGAAGGTAATCCCACACACCACGTCAAAGTTGTGTCTAGGAATAGTGGTCACATTTGGTTAAAAAACTGAAACAAACAAATACTGTATGAACCAAACGTAAAATAATGCACTTGGAAGAGTGTGTGTTGAAAAGTCACACAAAATACACATTTTACACGTGTGCAATTTGTGTTTGAAATGTACGAGGAATAAAAAGGCAGCTGGCCGAATTCAACAAAAAGTATATACTGTTTTAACACTTTGTCAACAAGTGTTTATTGTTGTGAAAATGTACCATGAATTCATGCGACCTTGTCTTAGGTTTGCCATATTTTATTAACAATATTGCCACCAGTTGACATCATGTTTTAAAACATAGGCAAGGCAAGGCAAGGCAAGGCAAGGCAAGGCAAGGCAAGGCAAGGCAAGGCAAGGCAAGGCAAGGCAAGGCAAGGCAAGGCAAGGCAAGGCAAGGCAAGGCAAGGCAAGGCAAGGCAAGGCAAGGCAAGGCAAGGCAAGGCAAGGCAAGGCAAGGCAAGGCCATCTTTTCTTGCCATCGTTTGCCATGTATGTATTGAATCGAGAATTTAAATCGAGAAACTGTAAAATGTTCAGTAGTCTCCGCATGAACAGGAACATATTTAATATGTTTACAGAGAAACATGACACTTTCAACCAGAAAAACTAAAATATCACAAAATCTAATCTGGTTTCGTGCCATAATTTACCGTATTGAATTGAGAAGCAATTTTTAAGATACTGAAAGATTTCCTTCTATAATAAGAACCGACTGTGGCCCACAACACGTACAAGTACAGTAAGAGGACTTTTGTATTTTTAATATCATTTAGTGGATTTGTCTGAAAGCATTTTATGTCTTCTTTCCACCAGCTAATGGGGATCCTACGACAATCCTAAAAGTCCTAACCCCATCTGGTGCATTAAAAAAACATGAATCTAAAACATGGACATCACCATGTAATCTAAATGATTAATTTAAAATAAACTTTGCTCAGGGAGAAGCTGAATCTGGTCTCAAACCACAAGAGACAGTTTCATCCCACTGGCATAAGACTGTTAAACACCTGCACTGTTGAAAGATTATCCATAACATTTATCTGTTTGCAACTTATATATGTATATATATTCTGCACTATTTCTATTATATTATATTTTATTTTATTTACTTGCACATTATCTGTTTTATTGTGTTGCACTGCTGGAGGAGCCTGTGACCTAAGATGTAACTGTAGCTATGTACAAATGACAATACAAGCCTTGACACCTTGAAACATGGATGAATACCATTTTGGAGTAGAGTGTGTTCCCCTCAGCAGCAGTGACAGGGTTAATCATACCCATATGGTGTACCAAGAGCTTTGGTCCAATGCTGCTGTGGGCCAACAGGAGAGGGGAGGCAGGGGGGGGAGGCAGAGCAGAAGGGAGAGGACAGCGGGGTCTCACACACTCCCCCAACACCTGCACCTGGTCACTAGATTCAAGCAGGATCCGAGGATTCACATCACCGTGGCCATCCGTGCGTAAAGTTAGCGCGTAAATGTTGCCTGGGAGAAATACCGTCGACTGATTATAGGCAGCTTTTCTCTTTCTCTTCCCCCTTTCTCCCCCCCCCCCCCCCCCTCTCTCTCTTTCTCTTTGCAAACCTATCGGATTGTTTTATGCCTGCGCAGCGCCGTCGAGGGACATTTTCCAATCCGGCTCCGAGGCACGAAACGCGGGGAATGCAGCTCTAACATCTCGCAAGTTTCCCGTTTCTTCCCGTTGTTGGATCTACTTGTTACGAGAAGAGTCAGGAAAACAAAAACAAGGTAGGTCATTTAACTTCTCTGTGGTTTTAACTTTTACCTCTGGTGTGGTTACTCTCTCTAAGCGTCACATTTGTTCGGTTCCTATTTCTGGATGTTGAGTTCACAGGTAAGTGCGCACGAACTACTTCATTGGAATCCTGTAATTATTTTTATTTTTAAAGAGAAAAACACATGTTATTACGGCTGAACTTTAATCTGCCTTGCCGTTACCACCCTGCTCTGAGAAGCAGGAGAAATATCGTCATTCATAAAAATACCTCGAAATCAGATCATAGAGAACATGGAGCCCCACGGAAACATGATGATGTTTTAGATACTGATTTTAGATGTGTTTAAGGTGTTTAAATGAGGTGTCTTGCGCATGGATTCTTTGTATATCCTTACTTCAATAACAGTAATTAACATGTTTTGGGGTTTGTGATGTTTTTTGATAATAACGAAGCCATTTTGCCTTATTTTTGTATACAAAATATAAAAATAAGGACTTAAAAATGTGTCTCTGGTGTATATATGGCCATATGCGCATTTAAAACAGCGTTATTTTGATTAGTTTCATTGAGTAAAATCAGTTGTGGTGACGATCTTTATTATGAGCACTTAAAATCCCAAATGCTTCACAAAGACAGACAAATAGAAAACAGAGTCATAAACCATCATCTGTTTGTCTCATGTAAGTATTTATTTCGTTCTTAAACTCAAAGCAATGTTTTAAATGCGATGTGTGACTTATAACTGTGACATTTCATGACATACGATCTGTCTGAACATCCTGTGGATCCCCTGTCTGATGGAGCATGTGCATTATAATTACTAACAGTGCATACATATATCAGAGAGTGTGTGAGAGCAGGAATACAGATCAAGCTTCCCTGCTGGGCAGATATATGTGATTATGCCTTCAAGCCAAGGCGTTCCCACTGGCTTGTGTTTTTAATTTCAAACCTCCAGCATGCCAGTTTCAGCAGTTTTAATGGGAACATATTTGAGCAAAATGTGTCAAACGTGGATGTATGCCTTATTGTGAAATTTAAGATGAATCTCTAGCTTTTCTGCATGGATACCCCCTCCATAAAAGCCCTTTTTTGTAGGCTTGTGCCACTGGGAGGGGGTTTGGCTGCATGTATGGCATGAGAAAAAAGAAAAGCCTGTGGGGTGGCTTATAGCTGGAGCAAAGCACACCTTCAGGGAGACAATTTAATGGATGTTGTGGACTCAGCTTTTAGTATTCATAATTTATACGGGATCCTCTCCAGCAAAGTGCAGATGCATAATGAATGCTTGAGTTAAGGTCAAACAGTTAGGCTACGTTTCAACACCCCTAAACTGTCAGGAACTGTTTCAAAGAGAGCTACCTGTTTCTTTGAACTGTCATGTTTTTCACCCGTCAACCTCTGGGGAATAGTCTGGTGTGCTTTGTTCAAAGACGGAGGCAGAGGCGCAGGGAATCACTGATGGGTTCAGACGCTTTTTAAGTTCGGTTTTCTAGGAAAATATTGATTCAAGAGAAAGTACAAGATGAAATAAGGCTGGGTAATATGGGGAAATCAAATATTTTTGACAATATACCTCAATATCGACATTGTGATGGGATTGTAAATTAACTAGTGAGATGCTTATCAAATATTTAAAAAGTGAACGTTATGATGAATAATAATCAGTAATGTGAATATATAGAGAGCTGCAGGGATGACATGTTTTTGTAGTGCGACACAGGAAAGCATCCTGTTTCCCTCCACAAAAAGCCAATGGGATTTTTCCATTGGATTTCGATATAGGCCTATATTGCAGTAAATAATCCATCAACACACATTTGTGATACTTACACGTTTTGTTCAGTAGGATAATCGCCACATATAAATCTTGGAATTTTGAAGTAAAAAGCTAACGTTAGGCTATAAAGGCATACCTGCCAACCCTACCGATTTGGTAGTCTACCGCATTTTACATGTTTCTACCGCCTACCGGTTTAGCTGGCTTTCCCTACCGATTTCAATCTTCCCACATTATAAAAAATAAAAATGCCCCTTGGCGCACAATAGACAATGGACACGACTTTGGATCCTATCCAATGAAATTGGATTTGCTCATCACGTGATTAGTGTTCGGTCTTGGCGCTCCAGTGTTGTTTATTCACATCAGAGATGTTCAACGATACACACAGCTACAGGTTTTGATATGGAAATTCCGCGATGAATAGAACCCCCGAGAAGAAGAAGCCCACCAAGCGGTGGGACAATGTGTTTAAAGCCAAGTGGACAGCAGATAACGAGTGTATCAAGGTATCGCGGAGAGGAGAGAAGCACACGAAGGTCTGTTGGCAAGGAAGATAAACATCTTCAAATAAAAAAATAATAATTCACCTGCTGCAACTGGAAACCAGACCCTGAACTTCTCAAGAAAGCCAAGTCTGCTACAAACCAAGCACTAAAATGACTGAACATTGTATGACCAATTTTTGTGAAAAATGCAAAAAGTGATGCAATATATTAAATACATGGTTTATACTGTAATTACTCTGGTTCAATTTCTTCTGATTACCTAATTTGGGCGTGCACATTTGCCACGCGCAAACCTACCTCTTTTGGATTTGGAAAGGTTGGCATGTATGTAAAGGAACTACAGCACGATCACATGACTTCACGTCACCACCGCTAAGCTAAAGGTGGCTAATGTTGGGCTATAAAGGAACTACAGCACGGTCACATGACTTCACGTCACCACCGCTAAGCTAAAGGTGGCTAATGTTGGGCTATAAAGGAACTACAGCACGGTCACATGACTTCACGTCACCACCGCTAAGCTAAAGGTGGCTAATGTTGGGCTATAAAGGAACTACAGCACGGTCACATGACTTCACGTCACCACCGCTAAGCTAAAGGTGGCTAATGTTGGGCTATAAAGGAACTACCGCACGGTCACATGACTTCACGTCACCACCGCTAAGCTAAAGGAGGCTAATGTTGGGCTATAAAGGAACTACAGCACGGTCACATGACTTCACGTCATCACCGTTAAGCTAAAGGCGGCTAATGTTGGGATATAAAGGAACTACAGCACGGTCACATGATTCACGTCACCACCGCTAAGCTAAAGGAGGCTAATGTTGGGCATGATGACATTTAGTCGTCTCATTTAGACACTTGTTAGCAAGCGCAGTTTTTTAATTCGCCAGTGGGATATTTACTGACAGATTTATGATATAGAATACAATTCTCTTCAGCTTGTGTTAACCACAGGCCTTATTTCCAGACCAGTGGACAGGAAGTGCTAAAAGGCTGACCCTTAGAGCAGCATTGGTAAAGTCTGGTAAATTCATTAAATGACTTCAGTTTACTTTGAATGCATCATTTAAAACGAGAAAAAGGCCCTTATGATATTAGGATATCCAAACTTGAAAGAGATCTAACCTCATACAACAATATCACATATTGCCCAGCCTGAAGATAAAAGCAGAAGACAATCCTTTATTCTTCTTTGGGACCTTTTCCATGTGTGCTGTATTATACAGTCTCAACACATACCTCACTACATTTACACTTTAAATAAATAATAGGGCTGTCATATTTTCCAGAGCAGGTGTGAAGATGTGTTCTCTGCTGCCAAACTATACCTCTTGAAGGCTGCAGGCCGAACTTCTGATCAGAGACTTCACAGAGAAAGCTCTCTCTCTCCTGTCCTTTCCTTCTTGTTCTGTCTCGTATTTCTCACGGGGCTCTCTATAATAATAGTTCATTCCTCTTTTCTTTTTTCGGTCCAGATTTAGATCTCTGTGGGCTACCTGCATGACTGTTACCATGACAGCCTGTGGAGCCGCCCTCCTCCTGTTGGCCCTCAGTGTTTGCAGAGGCCTGCAGCAGTCGGCCCCGCGGATACGCCTCTCCTTCAAAGGTGAGCTCACACACATTAACCAGAACTCCTTGACTTCACCTTCAGGTCCAGCTGCACGATTTGGAACAAATAAGTAATTGTGATTAGCCTTTAAAGAGTCCTCTCCTGCTGATGTTCAGGTGTATATCAGTATGTAGTGTCTCTACTTTAAAGAGTCCTCTCCTGCTGATGTTCAGGTGTATATCAGTATGTAGTGTCTCTACTTTAAAGAGTCCTCTCCTGCTGATGTTCAGGTGTATATCAGTATGTAGTGTCTCTACTTTAAAGAGTCATCTCCTGCTGATGTTCAGGTGTATATCAGTATGTAGTGTCTCTACTTTAAAGAGTCCTCTCCTGCTGATGTTCAGGTGTATATCAGTATGTAGTGTCTCTACTTTAAAGAGTCCTCTCCTGCTGATGTTCAGGTGTATAGCAGTATGTAGTGTCTCTACTTTAAAGAGTCCTCTCCTGCTGTACAATGTGTTGGAGCGCTAGCCAATAGAAGCGTTACACAGTGATGTCACTATGTTCCTGAAGTAAACAAAGGAGTGTTTGGGAGAGAAACAACACAGGGATTTTATCCTCTGCAGACCATTGACATGCACAAAAACCTGTATAACACAGGAAGGTCGAAGTATAGCGCCTCTTTAAACCAGGAAATGACCAAACTTACAATATCCATGATGATATACTTTCTCAATAACGATAAAATATCATTTTTATATCTTTCACCAAATATCTCAATATTGTGACGATATTGAAGGTGCTTTCCCTAAAACATGTGTTTGTTTTACCTGCGTACATTTCTAAGCAGCACAGTGTTTTTAAGCATGAAGACCGTGTGTCTATCTTCCCAGTGTCCTCATCCTGTCTTAAACCAGAAACCAACATATTTCAGTACGTTTTCTTCACTAAATTGAATAAAGTTTGCCCTGACAGATATAAGCAAACTGTATATTTGTATAAAACGTCATCTCCTGACCCTTGTGCAGCTTTGGCGACCTCCACGTTGGGAACCCGTGCCCTGAGTCCCTGCTCTCACACCCCTCGTAGTTTCCTCTCAATACATATGTAAAGAACGTACTTCCTGCCACATGTCAAAAAGTGCAGCAGTGAAAACAAAAGGTGGATATTACGTGTGGTTGGTTACTGGTTGTGCCCTTCGACAAAAGTTTCTCCCCACACCCTAACACACACACACACACACACACACACACACACACACACACACACACACACACGCACACACACACACACAAACACACACACACACACATACCATGTATACCTCACTTCAGGGGACATTACAGTGACTTACATGCACTTCCTGGAGACTTATCCTAACCTTAACCATAACCAACACACGCCTAACCCTAACCTTACCCTTAACCTTACCCTAACCAAGTCTTCACCCTAAAATGAATGATCCCCCTTATGGGGACCTCCAATTTGTCCCCATAAGGGAGGCGAGTCCCCACACGTGACTGTGTAAACAGATTTAGGTCCCCACAAGTATAGTAATACTAGGCCACACACACACACACATACACACACACACACACACACACACACACACACACACACACACACACACACACACACACACACACACACACACACACACACACACACACGTCATCTCTCCTGGGGTTTGATGTCTGACATGATGACACGAGAAGGAAACACCTGAAATGTGATCACTGGAGCCCAAATGATATTTAAGAGCTTTTGGGTGAATGCTGTGTTTGGGATTTTCCCATGTCGTCCTCTCTGACGTTCAAGTTACAGCCTTTGATCCAAACAATGCTGCATGATTACTGTTATCCTTGCAGCACAGTGCACCTGCAGACATGCACACACCTTAGAGTACCTGTAGGTGAGAATTAAAGGTGTGAGTGTGACTTTATAGCATTTAGTGCTTTCATGTGGAGGCGAGTCAAAATCCCCGGTCAGGTCTCGGCAGCGTCGCATCTTGTTCTGAGCCGCGGTGATTCAGCGAGAAACATTTATGCTTTTCAGCGATGTCGACATCTGACGCAGATTAGAGGTGGGCTAATCATGAGATCTGTGGTTGGAGAGCCTGTTTTGAATTCTTGTCATCTTTGGAGGGCAGAAAACAGCTGTCTACGTGCTGCTCCTGGCGTCCATTTGTGAGAGAGTGATTGCAGGGTGTTTTTATATGACCTTTAACACTAATCGCCTCGCAGTGAACAGCTTACACACGGCACAGCGGTGTGTGTGTTTTTGTGCAACAGGGATCACAAAGTAGCAGTCTGACCAATTACACAAGTCGGGTCTTGAACTTGATCACCTCCGTGCTTTCGTGTAAGATGCAGGAATTCACATCTGTAGAAATCTCCCCGTGACAAATTCATGTTTAGAGCAGCTGAGAGGTGTTACGTTATCAGAGAGGAGAAGTACTCAGATCTTGTACTTGAGTAAAAGTAGAAGTACTCAGATCTTGTACTTGAGTAAAAGTAGAAGTACTCAGATCTTGTACTTGAGTCAAAGTAGAAGTACTCAGATCTTGTACTTGAGTCAAAGTAGAAGTACTCAGATCTTGTACTTGAGTAAAAGTAGAAGTACTCAGATCTTGTACTTGAGTAAAAGTAGAAGTACTCAGATCTTGTACTTGAGTAAAAGTAGAAGTACTCAGATCTTGTACTTGAGTAAAAGTAGAAGTACTCAGATCTTGTTCTTGAGTAAAAGTAGAAGTACTCAGATCTTGTACTTGAGTAAAGTAGAAGTACTCAGATCTTGTACTTGAGTAAAAGTAGAAGTACTCAGATCTTGCACTTGAGTAAAAGTGGAAGTACTCAGATCTTGTACTTGGGTAAAAGTAGAAGTACTCAGATCTTGTACTTGAGTAAAAGTAGAAGTACTCAGATCTTGTACTTGAGTAAAAGTAGAAGTACTCAGATCTTGTACTTGAGTAAAAGTAGAAGTACTCAGATCTTGTACTTGAGTAAAAGTAGGAGTACTCAGATCTTGTACTTGAGTAAAAGTAGAAGTACTCAGATCTTGCACTTGAGTAAAAGTGGAAGTACTCAGATCTTGTACTTGGGTAAAAGTAGAAGTACTCAGATCTTGTACTTGAGTAAAAGTAGAAGTACTCAGATCTTGTACTTGAGTCAAAGTAGAAGTACTCAGATCTTGTACTTGAGTAAAAGTAGAAGTACTCAGATCTTGTACTTGAGTCAAAGTAGAAGTACTCAGATCTTGTACTTGAGTCAAAGTAGAAGTACTCAGATCTTGTTCTTGAGTAAAAGTAGAAGTACTCAGATCTTGTTCTTGAGTAAAAGTAGAAGTACTCAGATCTTGTACTTGAGTAAAAGTAGAAGTACTCAGATCTTGCACTTGAGTAAAAGTGGAAGTACTCAGATCTTGTACTTGGGTAAAAGTAGAAGTACTCAGATCTTGTACTTGAGTAAAAGTAGAAGTACTCAGATCTTGTACTTGAGTAAAAGTAAAAGTACTCAGATCTTGTACTTGAGTCAAAGTAGAAGTACTCAGATCTTGTACTTGAGTAAAAGTAGAAGTACTCAGATCTTGTACTTGAGTCAAAGTAGAAGTACTCAGATCTTGTTCTTGAGTAAAAGTAGAAGTACTCAGATCTTGTACTTGAGTAAAAGTAGAAGTACTCAGATATTGTACTTGAGTCAAAGTAGAAGTACTCAGATCTTGTACTTGGGTAAAAGTAGAAGTACTCAGATCTTGTACTTGAGTAAAAGTAGAAGTACTCAGATCTTGTACTTGAGTCAAAGTAGAAGTACTCAGATCTTGTTCTTGAGTAAAAGTAGAAGTACTCAGATATTGTACTTGAGTAAAAGTAGAAGTACTCAGATCTTGTACTTGAGTGAAAGTAGAAGTACCAGAGTGTAGGAATACTCTGTTTCAGTAAAAGTCCTGCATTCAAAATGTTCCTCAAGTGAAAGTAGAAAAGTATTCTCATCAAAATATAGTGAAAGACAGTGAAAGTAGTCGTTGTGCAGATTGGTCCATTTCAGAATAATATATATGATATGTTTTATAATGATTGATCATGAAAGTGTTCTCAAAGCTGGTGAAGGTGCAGCTAGTCTGAAGTACTTTGTAGACTGCAGGGTAGCTGGTGGATTTACTCCAGGTGGAACTAAAGTCTGATTCAACACTTGGTTATATTTCACATCATTCATCCAGATCTGTGAAGTAACTAAAGGTATTAAATACATGTAGTGGAGGAAAAGTACACCATGTACCTCTGAACTGTAGAGGAGTAGAAGTACACAGTAGCATCAAATGGAAATACTCAAGTAAAGTAGTTACTTCCCTCCTCTGTAAATTACTACATTTCTTTGAGGTTTTTAAACATTCATCAGCGTCCCCTCCCCCAAACAGGAGGAACGTTGGATTTACTCCCCGACTGCTTTCTGCCAATCGGAAGATTAATTGTTCATTGTTTGTGACACGGAGTCTCTTTGTTCCCAGAGGCGCCTGGAGGAGGACATGTGACTTCTCAGAGACTCTGCAGAGGAGACGTTGTGTTTCCTCCGCTGCGGGGAAGTTGTGTCACTGTACAGGGGACGGAGGGGCTTTGATAGAGTTAGTCAGCATTGCTAGAGAGCAGCAGTGAGGCTGAAACCAGAGACACGCTCGCACACGCACTCTGGAGATATGAAGCCCAGGGCGGCAACATTTGGAAAATATATCTTAGGGACATTATTTTGCGGATCATTTTTCAACCATGATTCTCATTATCATTGAAATATCATCTATGTGGGTGTGTTTAAGATGTTCTGAACAAAATAAATATGTTTTATAAAGGCTATAAAATACTGTTTGTGGGTCAGAGCTCCACAATACTTCTCTTAAAGTTGTTTTGAACACAAATGTGTCCTTTAAAGAGGCCCTATTAAGCATTTTTTCCCTTTCCTGTAGTGTGTTTTAAAGGTTTTAGTGCATGTAAATGGTCTGCAAAGGCTAAAATCCCCCCGTGCCTGAAACGCCTCCATCAGACTCCTTTGATTACTCTCAGGACATAGTGACATCACTACGTAACACTTGCACTCCTATTGGCTAGCGCTCCAACACATTGTACGTATTAGACTTAGGGGCGGGACAACTCTAAGCAGGTTGACCAATCACAACAGAGCCGGCCAGCTAACCAATCAGAGCAGACTGGGCTCTGGTTTTATTCTTTTTAAATCTATGTTTAAGGAAAGATTCTGGCAAACTTGAAATGTAAAATGTTGCCTTTGCGTTATTCTTTCTTGATCAAATCCACAAATTGATAAGTCGTCAACATCGTGTTGTTGTTAGACGACGTAGAAGAAGTTTACTCCCTGACTTCAAAGAAACTTATCAGCACATCTCTGGTAAAAAAATAATATATAAGTTGGTGGTGAAGTGGTGGATTCTTGGTGGTAGAAGAGAGTTTTACAGATCTTCTTCAAAATGTAACTCATTGATTTGCCACAAAGACGAGACCCTCTTCAGTCCAGGGAAGACCATGAAGAAGAATGTCATTCATTCCCCTCTGTGCTGTCGTCAGACCGCTCATACTTGAGATTGCCCTGCGACTAAACGGCCTCGGTGACGGTATGCAGAGAAGCTGTAACCCGAGAGCTTGTAGTAGCTCCATTCTTTGATCGTGTGTCCGTCCCCGTGTTTCCCCGCCGCTGTCAGAATGCTGTCAGGGGATAAGTGTCTCAGAAGCTTTACCAGATGACGGCAGTACATTGTTTGCTATTTCTGGGGATTGGAGACATGTATAGGGGTGTGGTGTTTCCACTTTTAGCCGTGCAGTGGATCCACTCTGGCCCAGTGGAGCTTGTTATCCTGTGTTTACCTCAGAACCGGACCTCTTCCCGACACAACAAAAAAAAAGAATCACAGGCTCCATCCTCGTGTCGTCCGGAGATCCGATTGCGTGGTTTATTTTAGTTCGGCACCTTGACTGCATCCTGTTAACATTGACCTCAAAAAGGAAAAGATGGCAGGCGCTTTGATGTAAATAAAGATTGGGCTTCCTCCTGAATCCCTGTAAGCTTCTGACGCTCTCTGGGAACATTTGTCAGTGCGTAGCCGGCTGTCTCTAACATGCCTGACTGTGAGAGCACATCAGAACCACAATGCCCTCCTATACTGGGTTTGAACAGGGGTTAAGATATACAGAGGGGGAACTAGTCAAGTACAAATACTTTGTTACTGTACTTAAGTAAATGTTTCTGGTATAAGTACTTTAGTCCACTACTTTTTACTTTGACTTCTTACATGTTGAACACAAATACCTGTACTTTCTACTTCTTACATGTTGAACACAAATACCTGTACTTTCTACTTCTTACATGTTGAACACAAATACCTGTACTTTCTACTTCTTACATGTTGAACACAAATACCTGTACTTTCTACTTCTTACATGTTGAACACAAATACCTGTACTTTCTACTTCTTACATGTTGAACACAAATACCTGTACTTTCTACTTCTTACATGTTGAACACAAATACATGTACTTTCTACTTCTTACATGTTGAACACAAATACCTGTACTTTCTACTTCTTACATGTTGAACACAAATACCTGTACTTTCTACTTCTTACATGTTGAACACAAATACATGTACTTTCTACTTCTTACATGTTGAACACAAATACCTGTACTTTCTACTTCTTACATGTTGAACACAAATACCTGTACTTTCTACTTCTTACATGTTGAACACAAATACCTGTACTTTCTACTTCTTACATGTTGAACACAAATACCTGTACTTTCTACTTCTTACATGTTGAACACAAATACCTGTACTTTCTACTTCTTACATGTTGAAGACAAATACATGTACTTTCTACTTCTTACATGTTGAACACAAATACCTGTACTTTCTACTTCTTACATGTTGAACACAAATACCTGTACTTTCTACTTCTTACATGTTGAACCCAAATACCTGTACTTTCTACTTCTTACATGTTGAACACAAATACCTGTACTTTCTACTTCTTACATGTTGAACTCAAATACCTGTACTTTCTACTTCTCACATGTTGAACCCAAATACCTGTACTTTCTACTTCTTACATGTTGAACCCAAATACTTGTACTTTCTACTTCTTACATGTTGAACCCAAATACCTGTACTTTCTACTTCTTACATGTTGAACACAAATACCTGTACTTTCTACTTCTTACATGTTGAACACAAATACCTGTACTTTCTACTTCTTACATGTTGAACACAAATACATGTACTTTCTACTTCTTACATGTTGAACACAAATACCTGTACTTTCTACTTCTTACATGTTGAACACAAATACCTGTACTTTCTACTTCTTACATGTTGAACCCAAATACCTGTACTTTCTACTTCTTACATGTTGAACACAAATACCTGTACTTTCTACTTCTTACATGTTGAACTCAAATACCTGTACTTTCTACTTCTCACATGTTGAACCCAAATACCTGTACTTTCTACTTCTTACATGTTGAACTCAAATACCTGTACTTTCTATTTCTTACATGTTGAACTCAAATACCTGTACTTTCTACTTCTCACATGTTGAACTCAAATACCTGTACTTTCTACTTCTCTCATTTTCCAAACAGCTGGTTCCTTTAGTCTGAATGTGTGTTTGATGCGTGATCATTATTCTTTAGAGTCATTGCGTGCCTATTGATTTGAACACGATCCGTGTATCCATCACTTCCTGGTCTTCTCTAAAGAAGAGGGACCAATGGAAACGTTGTCATGTTGCCGTTGTTCAGCATGGAAACATTCATTAGCTAACAATGACATTATTGTTCTATTGATATAAAGGGAGGTCAGGTACTCTTTAACACAGCTGCTAGCTATGGGTACTTTTTACTTAAGGACATTTCAAAGCCTCTTTACTTTGACTTGAGTAAAGAAGTTTAGTCAGTACTTCTACTTTCACCAGAGTATTTTTAAACACCAGTATCTGTACTTCTACTTACATCTCTCACTGCAGTAATAGAAATAGTCACTCATAAATAAAAGCAGTGATAAAGCAGAGTTAGCATTGACATAATTTATTTTAATTACATGTACATACTAACAGACTTTAATGTTTAAATATACAAAACTACAAGCGTTTAAATATAACTGTGTGTTCATAAATAGATGTTAAAAATATAGCCATAAATATGTATAATTAACTGTGGTTACAGTCTGTGCGTGCATGCGCGTTTGTGTGTGTGTGTGTGTGTGTGTGTGTGTGTTCACAGTTGTTGTAGTGGGTGCTGTGGCTGCGAGTAATAGGAGTAATGGAGCCATTAGAATAAAAGTGTTTCTCAGTCTGATAGTATGTGGTTGTATTGCCCTGAACCGTAATATAAATATCAAATCTACAGAATCAGTTAGAATATACTTTAATAGATCAACATAACAAATATATAAACATAGAATCAGATTCCTTTATTAATCCCACAAAGGGGAACTGTACAAAGTTACAGCAAAGAGACAGTACTGATGGAGACAAAATAAAACAATATCAAAACAGTATTTTCAAATGTAGTGAAGTAAAGTAAGGTTAGTTTATTTATATAGCACAAGTTCAAACAAAAACAACATTGTAAATACACTCGGTGCAAGAAGTGCAAGGATAAAAGTTAAAGTAAACAGTATTTAGTAAGTGAGTTAAATCAGTGGTTCTCAACTGGTCAGGCCTCGGGACCCACTTTCTACTTGGTCAATACATCGCGACCCAACATTTTGAAGCACTCAAATCTATTCAACAAAAAATCGTGCTGTAATATATACGCTTTTCAGCATACAATATTAATAAAAGTGAAGTACAGTGCATATATCCCTTATATCCCTTCACAGAACTAAAGTATGCTTTTAAAAAAGGTTTAATGAGATGATGGAATCAAAGCTGAACTGTATAAAAAGGCACACATGCTGAAAACCCAACCCCAGCAGGGGGTCTGGGGGGATTCTCCCCCAGGAGATTTTTAGAAATACTAACAAACTATGCATTCTGGTACTCTGAGAAGAAAATAAATAAATCTATTACTACCGGACATATTAATAATATTTTATGGCATTGTTTGTTTTTCACTTTGTTCTGACAGCTTGCTGCGAGAAGAGCAAAGAGGAGAGAGTCTGTGTGACTTACTTTAAATTGTGGGTAAGGGGAGATAGCTCCCATTGTTCTGTGACCTGTCAGTCATCAGACCGGGGGTCATATTTCATTATGTGTTCATTTCTATCTGAAGTTGTACCCATGGATGTATAAAGAAGAGTTCTACCGCAAAGTTATTCTCCATGGGGACTTCCGGCAACAATCTTGATTCTGATTGGCCAGAAGACTCGAAAAAACATCAGCAAAGATATTTTATTGAGAAGATGATCACTCCATGACAGAAGTTTTCAAAATCGTTTATCGTCTCCGGTACTTCCAGTCCAACGCCGACTGCATGCACAGCGTTAGAAAATCGGGCCTTCAAAATAAAAGTTTTTTTCTTCGCTCACACATCCGCGACCCACTCCTAACGGGTCTGCGACCCACTTTTGGGTCGCGACCCACCAGTTGAGAGCCACTGTGTTAAATAATTACACATTTCAAGATTATAAAAGGTAAGTAGCAGCATAGAGCATTGAGTGAAACAAGTAATGCAGCTGCTGCAGAATGACTAAATACTATATTACACAATATAAAGTATATATTTCACAGTTTTATGTGACAGCGTTGTTGTTACAGGTGTTGTGCAAAGCCAGTAGTAAAATGTAAGCATAGTACATGTAGTGAACAACAGTGTTGGTATAGTCCGAGTTGTTGTGTGTGTGAGGGTCTATGAGGGGGAGAATACTCTATACATGATCCAAGTCTGTAGAGTAGTAACTCATCTCTTTCGACTCCACTTCGAGCGATAGGACGATTGACAGAGCACTTATATACTAACAGAGCACTGGCTTACCTAAAGCCAGTTGAGTAGCACGTGAAATGTTTTAAATGTTAGAAATGCACTTATTGTAAGTCGCTTTGGATAAAAGCGTCAGCTAAATGCAGTGTAATGTAATGTATAGATGTTTTTAGTTCACTGTCAATTCACTGTCAATGTACATAATGGCACATTTGACAGAGTATAGCATTTTAATATACAAACTACAAAAGCTTAAATATAACTGTGTGTTCATAAATAGATGTTAAAAGTAAGATGCTTAAAAAAATAGCAACACATATTTGTGGTGTTTTCTGCGAGCTGTTAGTTTGTGATTTAATTGTCTTTTCTTGAAACTCAAATACATTTTACTTTACAGAGTAAAAACTCATAAAAACGTAATTTAAAAAACATACTTAAATATTAAAATGACCTACATATTAAAAGCAGCCCTGAAGAGGTGAGCTTTGATTATATATAAATATTTAAAAAAAACTATAACATGTATATCTCTCTAGGTCGTCCTCAGACGAGCCCTCCATCGTCGCTTCCAGTCATCCCGCTTCTCCATACATCTGGCCAGTTCATTGGTACTTTGTGCTCCTGCGTCGTTCTTGAGTACGTCCACGTATGTTTGTGCGGGACGTCCTCGTGACCGATGCCCGTGTGTTGGTTCCCACAGCACCAATTTGCCGGCTGGCAGCTCTTGGTGCCTTTAGCAATGTCCTGCTAGTCTCATTCTCCTGGCTGCAATGTTCTCGCTCACCCTTGGTATTCCCTCGTACAGGATCTTGTTGGTTACATGTACACTCTTGCTGATGTTAAGTACTGCTCGCAACATTCTGGTGTAGCATCCGTCTAGAGACCTTTGCAGGGTTGGTTTGGGGTGGAAGCTGGGGTGGAAGCTGGGTGGAAGCTGGGGTGGAAGCTGGGGTGGTGGGGGGGCAGGCAAGCAGCAGCATTAAACACAGCAGCAGGAACATGAACACAGCAATAGCAAGTGAACACAGCAGTGGCAGCAGCGAGGCAGAGGCAGGAAGACCTGGCAGCTTAAATAGAGCGGCATGTTTAAGAGAATGTGATTGGTTGGTTGTAAGAGGGACGAGGCGCGTCACATGTTCATGTATGATTGGTGCTCGAGTTGACTGCCTGAACTAGCTCGCAGGCTTCGCCCCATTAAATGTAAATACCACGAGGTAGAGTTCAATCTGCATAAACTGGTCAGGGTAATTGAAGGAAAGTGTAGTCAAAGAAAGGAAACTAAGGTAGTAATAATAATATGTTTATTTAGTATAGCACCTTTCACAAAGTGCTTCCCAAGAAAGAACAAAAGTTCAAATGAAGACCACAGAAACATGGATACAATAACAACACGAGGCAGAACTGTAAGGTCGACATAAAAACAAAACACAGAGCACGTGGAGTCCTGAGAGGAACACACATGAGAACAGAACACCTCACACACACCTCTGAAAACCCCCTCCCATTATCCCCTCTCTGCCTTTAACATGTTTCATCGCTGACTCGGATGAACTCACGGTCCCCTGAGCAACACTTCCTCTGCAGAATGTGTGCCACTTATTAAATATAACTCAACTTACAGCTTTTTAAGAAACATATTCGCTCTTAAGGTCTCAATATTTCATGCGTCCTGACCGGCTGATTGGGTTTAAGGCGCCACATGCCGGGTGGAGTTAGCGGGGGGGAAAGCAGCCGCGGCGTCCCTTAGGAAAACACGGTCAGTGCAACTCCAGTTATTCAGGAGTCAGGATTGTGTTCAGCCGAGCGCGGCCTGTTAGGACACGCCGCCGGAGGAAAACCTCTCTCTCTCTCTCTCTCTCTCTCTCTCTCTGTTCTCCTGAAAGCTATGATTGAACAATTTTCATCTGCTGCGACACAAATGGACTGCAGGTCACCTCGTGTCTTTCAATTATTCCAAACAACATTTTAAAGCACGTCAAGAAAGACAAAGATCTGTGGGGGGATTGACCACCTTATGACACATCATCAGTCAAACCCTTAATAACTGAGCAATTCAGAATTAATAACCAATTAATACTTATATAAGTGTATATATTGGGTTATACTTGGTATATATAGTACAATGTGCATTTCTACTTTTCTACAATTGTATTAAATCAGTTAAAGGTGGGGTAGGTACGTTTGAGAAACCGGCTCGAGATACACTTTGTTATATTCCATGGAATGCTCTTAACATCCCGATAGCAATGAATATCTGAAGTGCTTTGACAAAAAATCCATACAAAAATATCATCTGTGGAAGCCGTGGCGCTGTAAAAAGCACGACCAATCATCTGAGCCGGCTAAAGTAACTGGATGGCCTACCTGCCTGTCAGCCTTCCATCGGGGCACAAACTTATCTCGTGCCCTCATTGGTCATGTGCGCGTTCGTGTGTGTTGGAGGAGGGGCTCTGTGAGGAAGTGGCAGATTTGTTCCGGTTGTGTATTTTCAAACTCTAGTGCACTCGAGCTAGTTTCTCCAAAATGACCTACCCCACCTTTAAGGGATACAAATAATTCGTTTCTATTTTATTTGATCATGTCTTTGCCATTTTACTCCTCTTCTTATCTTCTTATATTGATTAGACATTTTTATTGTATTTAATTGTATTATTTATTGCACATTCTTACTTTACATACATATTTTATTTTATTTTATGATTTATGGGACATTTTAATGTAACTCTTTATGTTAATTTAAATTGTATTTGACTCTTTAGATATACAGTATATGTGTGTGCTGTTTATGTCCATCAGAATCAGAATGGACTTCACCCAGACCTTTCAAGTATTACTAGTCATCAACAATTCAAAACTAAAGTAAAAACAATTATATTTGCAGATTACTCCAGCTAACAAGTATTTAATATTCCCAGTATTACTTATATATGCATTTACTTTTTTTCTTGCCCTAACTTTTATTATATTTTATTTTTTTCAGTTTTCGTTAGTTTTCTTTATTTTTTTGTACTCCTTAATTTCTATACGTTTTTGATGAAATAAGTGCCATTATTATATTGATGCTAATGATGATGCATGGGAGGGCTACTCCCCATAAGCTATGCTTCAGCCCTCCCGCTTCTACTCATTTTGTTCATTTGTGTGTATGAATTATACGTTTTTGTATGATTTTAGTAGAATAAAAAAAAAAAAAAGAATACTTGATTCATCCCATTGAAATGTGGTTTTGCGAAAAAAAAATAGAATAGAACAAATATACAGTAATAACTACAATATCAAACATGAATATAATTACTGTTTATTTCCTTTGTATTTCATGTCATGTTCAGTGCTTTGTAACATGCTGCCATGCCCAAACTATTGCTGTTGGTTTTCCAAATGTCTTAAGATGTTCCTCCCTCCCCTCACAGAGCTGATGGACACCAGAGCGGCGCGGCCCTTCAGTTTCTCCTTCAACACCAGCGACTACCGCATCCTGCTGATGGACCAGGACCAGGGCCGGCTGTACCTGGGCAGCCGGGAGTACCTGGTGGCTCTGGATATGCAGAACGTCAACAAGGAGCCGCTCATCGTGCGTACAAAACTCCCACCTGCTTTGATTCTCCTTTAATCCAGAGAGAGATATGTGGCCGTCAAGAGTTACTTCCACTTTTACTGGACTGGCA
Organism: Harpagifer antarcticus; assembly: GCA_902827135.1. Taxonomy (NCBI): domain Eukaryota; kingdom Metazoa; phylum Chordata; class Actinopteri; order Perciformes; family Harpagiferidae; genus Harpagifer; species Harpagifer antarcticus. Next base: position 111,659 of record CADEHL010001253.1, on the reverse strand, counting down.
TTGACGGTGCAGAATCATACTGTAAGATTATATTGCTGCCCACTTATCTAAATATTGTAATATAGGGTCCAGGTTGTCACCTCTCAAAGTACCAATCCTTGCTCCGATTCTGGACTTGAACCCGACCTTCTAGTTTCCAAAACTAATCCCTACAGACTGAGCTAATGTCTTAAAATCTAATGCTTACTTTCGTTGAATATAGAAGGAATCTACGAAGACAAAGTTAAATAAGCTCCTGAATGTGGATATTTTCTTGTCTATGTCTCGGTTCGCCTATAACTCTGTAAATGCAATGATCCTGTTTTTCCAAAAACTCAGATCCACTGGCCAGCGTCTGCGAAGAGAAAGGGAGAATGTCAGATGACGGGAAAGGGAAGACAGGTGGGATCAAGTCTGTAACATCCTGTTCTTTCACACATCTCAGACTTCTGCTTTCAGGACGATACAATGTCTGGTATTCACCTCCTCTTTGTCCTCCTTGTGCAGGGTGAATGTGCCAACTTCGTGCGTATGATCGAGCCGTGGAACCGCACCCACCTGTACACCTGCGGCACGGGGGCGTACCAGCCCATCTGCACCTTCATCAACAGAGGCTGGAAGGCGGAGGTGAACATTACAGCTTCCCCTGAGTGGCTTTACAGCAGGCGGAGAGGCGGTGTCCTGCTAAATATTTCAGCGCTACAAACTGGGACACTGATTAGTTTGTGATTTCCCCCGCGCTCCCATGTGACGTGTTTTCTATTTCCATGCATGCTCTGCTCTGCAGGACTACCTGTTCAGGCTGGTGCCCGGGTACGTGGATTCAGGGAAGGGGAAATGCTCCTATGATCCGAAACAGGAGAACATCGCAGTTCTGATCAGTAAGACTTCATTGTATTTCATTTAGAAGAAGAAGCCTCTTGTTTCTGTATGAAGCACTTACAAAGGTTTGGCTTAGTAAATGTTCACAAGCAAGGACCAAACCACAATAATGTGTTAAGATTGAATTACAGAAGGTATTGGATGTGAAGCCCCAATGAATTTAAGGGGAAAGGGTGAAGAAGGATGAGAGTTGAATGGATGAAGGGAGGGATGTTGGGAGGGATTAACAGAAGTTAAATTCATTTCTCACTTATTCTGACAATGTACTTAACCCCAAATAAAAGAACCCAATAATAATAATAGTGAAGTCACGTTGTAATAACAATAACTCATCTCTCTCTCGAGTTTTCTTTTTGTGCTTTGCCAAAAGCCACTGTGTCAAATGTCCTACTTGGTTGCCGTACGGAGTTGTCCAATATGGCGGACCATCTCGCACATGCGCACTGCAGATAGGGCAGGGCGGCAGATCGGGTAGTGACAGGAGGGATGAAAGGATGAAGGTGTAGAAAGACGAATGGATGGATGAAGGGAAGTAGGGAGGAAGGGATGACGGAATATAGGGAGGGAATGTTGAAGGGAAGTAGGGAGAAAGGGATGAATGTATGGTGGGTCAAGGGGTGTAGGGATGGGGGGGATAAAGGGTCAAAGAGAAGTAGACTTTTGGGTGAAATTGACTCAGGAATGCCAATGGATGAATGAAAGGGAAAGGAAGGGAGGGGTCTTCAAATCGGATAACGAGGCCGGAGTGGCTTTGTTTTCACTCAAAAGTGTCAACCAAATTAAATATAAATTTTCTAAAAATGTTCAAAATCTCCCCAATCTTCTCCCTGTGCAGACGGTAACCTGTACGCTGGCGTCCACATCGACTTCATGAGCACGGACGCTGCTCTGTTCAGGACGATGGGCGGCCGGACGGCCATCCGGACGGAGCAGTACGACTCCCGCTGGCTGAACGGTGAGTCAGGGAGTCAGTGAGGGTGAGGAGGTAAACCAGGGGGGTCCAAACTTTCACAATTACTCTAGGAGTACCTTGGCCCATTTATCTAAAAGGTTTTGTACCAACAAGACACAGAAAGGTGGGGAAATACTGAAAGGGAGACAAGTGAATAGCATTTCTTTACTGAAAGATAACACCATAAAACAGTTGATAGATTTAAATGGAATCATCCCACATGTACAGGACCGAGGGACACATACAGAACAAAAAATACGAAGGGCTGGGCCACTCCCTAGAGGTATACTGCCTCATAAGTTCAGTTATGAGTTAGAAAAGTCAATCAAATGTAGGTCAATTATTCTCGATACTTGAAAATGCTGTAAGAAAAAAACAGCTCACTGCTCTCCAGAGGGTTTACTTTATTGTGTTAGCAGATCATTCCTTAAAGCAGGAGCTTCAGATTGATTATAATAAGAGGAAATATGAAGGGTGGAATTCAAGCTGGTTATGTAAATAAGTCATTGAGCTTTTTTATTATCAACTTAGATTTGTTAGAACATGTTTTCAACTTTAATCGACTGTATTTATTTGAAAGATTGTGCTTATTAATACGTGAATACTGTGTAATATATTAGAAAATATATATTTAAGAAGTACAACATAAGACAAGCAGAAGTTTATTATACTTTAGTCATTATACCTTTTACATTTGCTGAGGGCCGATTCAAAATGGTCCGCGGGCCGCATTTGGCCCCCGGGTCGTAGTTTGGACACCCCTGATCTAAACGGTTCTGATTACAGGTTACCGCTCCTCTCACACCCACTTGCCTGAATCCCTTCTGAGCCGCCTTGTGTTTGCTCCTCAGAGCCCATGTTTGTTCAGATCCAGAAGATCCCTGACAGCGCAGAAAGAAACGACGACAAGCTCTACTTCTTCTTCCGCGAGAAGAGTCTAGACTCCAGCGGGGGGGCGAGCCCGGGCGTCTTGGCCCGAGTGGGGAGAGTGTGTCTGGTGAGCAAAACGATATATGTTGTGAAAATATATGAAGCCTTTAATACCTAAATCTGTCTTGTGTTTTGAGTTTTATGATAACCCCTTAGTGTGGTTAGTGTTTACATGAATTACAATTTATTTCAGTTTACTCGTATAATATATATTGTTTTAATATATTTAAATATTTTACTTTTTTATTTGTTATCAAATTCTCCTATTATTTATATGAATTTTAATTTATTTTCAAATCTTTATCATAATATTATGTTAAATCACATATAAATTAAAGAAATATACATTAAAATAATTTATTTTTAAATCTTTCACATTTTTTTTTTTTATCAAACACCCCTTAATATTATACATAATTATATACATATTTATTTATTTTGAATGTATTGGTATATTCATCTTTAAGGTTGTGTTTTTTTAGTTTGTATTAATTAATTAATTTTCTTCATGCAAAAAAACTATATAAATAAATATAAAAACATTAAAAAATCGTATTTATTTTTATAGATAGATAGATAGATAGATAGATAGATAGATGGATGGATAGATAGATAGATAGATAGATAGATAGATAGATAGATGGATGGATATATAGATGGATAGATATATAGATAGATAGATAGATAGATAGATAGATGGATAGATAGATAGATAGATAGATAGATAGATAGATAGATAGATAGATATATATATGGATAGATAGATAGATAGATGGATAGATAGATAGATAGATGGATGGATATATAGATGGATAGATAGATGGATAGATAGATGGATAGAGAGATAGATAGATGGATAGATAGATGGATAGATAGATAGATGGATGGATAGATGGATAGATAGTTCCTCCTTGCTGTCACTGAGGAACTGCACACTGCTAAAGCAGCATCCCTCTCCTCTGTCATCATCATGTTGGACCTGTCAGCTGCATTCGACACGGTGAACCATCAGATCCTCCTTCGCACTCTCCAAGAACTTGGAGTTTCAGGCTCTGCACTCTCCCTCCTCGCCTCATACCTCAAGACGTACCTACAGGGTAACTTGGAGAGGGTCTGAGTCTGACCCTTGTCAATTAACTACAGGGGTCCCTCAGGGCTCTGTTCTTGGTCCCCTCCTTTTCTCCCTGTACACAAACTCGCTCGGATCGGTCATTAGCCCGCATGGTTTTTCTTACCACTGCTATGCTGACGACACCCAATTAATTCTGTCCTTTCCCCGCTCAGAGACCCAGGTCGTCGCACGCATCTCTGCTTGTCTAGCTGACATCTCTCAGTGGATGTCTGCTCATCACCTCAAGCTCAACCTTGACAAGACTGAACTGCTTTTCCTTCCGGGAAAAGATTGTCCTACTCTTG